>CM038146.1:27126247-27406889 GCA_021437245.1 Aegilops speltoides | reverse complement strand
GAGTTTTTTCTTCTAATTACTACTACTAACATTATTCAATCTGGTAAAAAAACAATTTATTAAGCGGGATATGCCCTTATTCAGCTCTTGAAAGAAAGAGAGATAGAAAGAGAGAATGATCAAACTCAACTAGACGGCAGTTCCTCTTGTTCAAACCTCACCTTCTTATTTCCCATCCTTTGTTTGGGAAAGTGGAAAGTTTTTTCCTTTTATTTTAGGAATTTTGGGAACAGAACATTTGAAATTAAAACTGAATTAAACTACAGGATAAACAGAGTAAAATCAACTAAAGTACCCCAAAAAATGGAATTTCATCAAAATCTTTATTATTTTTTTCCAGGAAGCTAGTTCTTTATACGCCGCTTGTCGGCTGTGAAAAGTATACCTTTCCTTTCTATTACAAAAACATTGAACATAATACATTCGGAAAATGTTAATCCAGCATTTGTAAAATATTAAATGTGTATATAAAAATTGTTTTCATGTATACAAAAATGTCTACAACAAAATAAAATATGTCTGAAAACAAAGTTGATCATGTATTTAAAGAAATGTTAATCAAGCATTTAAAAAATGTTAATAATCTATTTAAAATTTGCTAAACATGTAAAAAAAAGATGTTCCTGGTGTATATAAAAATGTTGAACATGTATATTTTCTAAAAAAATTATCTTGCACCAATTTAACCATATACTTGTAAAATGTAACCTTGTAAAATGATATTCCTGATATATACTGAAATGCACAATATGTATAACAAAAGTAGTCATAAAACAAAAGTTTCAAAAATCATCTATTTCAAAATAATTAATGTATACCAAAAATATGTTGCTGATTTATATGAAATATTTATAATATGTATTAAATTGAACTGAAGTTTTCATTTTTTTATAATGTATAAAAATGTTAATCATATATTTTCTAAAATATTAAACATGTATTAAAAATTGTTCCTAGTATATAAGGAATATTTATAATTTGTATGAGAAAGGTAGTCATGAAACATACATTACTCTAAATGTTAATAATGTATTTTATAAAGTTTAAATATGTATAAAACAATTCTTGATGTATGCATAAAATTTACAATTGTGCATTAAACTGTAAACATGTGTTGAACAAAACCAACAAATAAAAACGATGGAAACCAAAGAAACGGAAGAAAGAAGCACCTCAAAAACAAAACAAGGAAAACCCATGTTGAAACAAAAGAAAACAAAAAAACCGAAGGAAATGTAGAAAAATGATTAAAAAATTAAGAAAGAAACCAAAAAAACCCAAAGAAAATAGAATAGGAAATTAAAAAAACCAATTAAAATGGTGAAAGGAACAAATTAAAAACCGAATAAAAACAAAAAAGAAAGAAAGAAAAAACCAAATATAACTGGAATAAAACGATGAAAAAACAAGGGAGAAAACATGAATAAACAAAATACCAAAAGAAAAATGAAAAAGAAAAGAAAAAATCATGAGCAAAACGTAGTGAGTGAACGAGCGAGCCTGTAAGCGCGTAGAAATGGGCCGGCCCAGAACTGGATAGAGCACAAGGAACCTTCTGCGAGATAGAAACTACAACTAATTGAGGAGCGCTCCTTCGGGTGCCTCCCCAAGGGTCACTTGGGGTGGGGTGAGAGCGTGCCAACCACCGCCAAGTGTCGCGTTCTGGGCATTCTCTTCGGATTTTATTTTTTTTCGCACGCGTTTTTGGCATTTTAGATGTTTTTTCTCCGCTTTTTCGGTTTTCTACCGGTCTTTCTTAGCTTTTCAACAAAAAAAAATTGAAAATTTTTTCCGTGAAAAAACTCGTCTGACTAGTCTGCCGCTGGTGACTCTGGCCAGTTTGTCTTCCCCACGACAGTATTTGTCTATGCCGACTTTGTGTGGCCTCTCGAGAGGCGGATTGTAGTGGCTACTAAGGGATCTTTGGTATAGTTCTTCTCTCTAGATCTGGTGGCCATTGCCACCGACTTGTACTGGCATGGTTGCGGGATGGAGCCCGAAGACTCCATTGTAGGTTTTGGCAACTCTCACTTCGGCCAGTTTGACTTTGACAGTGAATGCAATCTATGGACGGTAGCTTGATGCAGTGGGTATGGTTGTGCAGTGTTGGCAATGGAATTTCCAGCCGGACGCATGTTGCTGCTAGGATTGCCGAAAAGTCGTGGTGACGACGCATGATTCATTTCAACACTAGTAGAAAAGGGGGCAATGGTCCAGGCCGGTCCAGCCCATTAGTCCCGGTTCAATCGAACCGGGACCAATGGGAGCATTGACCGGTTCGTGAGCCCGGGGCGGCGGGCCACGTGGGCCATTGGTCCCGGTTCGTCTGGACCTTTTGGTCCCGGTTGGTGGGGCGAATCGGGACCAATGGGCCGCACTCTGCCCCCTACAATTGGTCGGTTGGTGGCATGAGCATGGGACGAAGGCAAACCTTTAGTCGGTTCGTGCGACTAACCGGGACCAATGGTGGTGCCTATATATACCCCTCGCAAGAAGCGAGCACACTTGCTCTGCTTTTTTCTGGCGAGGGGAGAGGGCTTGGTGGTGCTCTAGCTCACCTCCTATGCATACAAGGTGTTCGATGGAATGCCCGAGCCACACTACTCAAGGTTTCTCCTCTCCAAGCTCGACCGCCAAGCTCCATTTTCCTCCATATTTGTCTAGGTTTAGCGGTCCATCACGCCCCGTCCCCGTCTTCAACGTCGTCGATCACCCGCACCGATCTCATCGCCGCCACCACCGTGGTGAGCCTCTTGTTCTTATCTTCTTTCTGAAAGGAAAAATATTCTTATTTGTATGTTTAGATAGATATATACTTGTATAATTTTCTTACTTTTATTATTGCATCTTATATAGTGCGATGGTTTTGGTATCCGCCCGTCGGTCCTCGTCACATCTATGATTCGGATGTGGTATATATTATCTTTTCATAACTATTGGTTCATTTATTGTTTATGACAATTATGCCGATCAACGTGACATAGATTTTATTCATCTAGGAGGTTGTTGAACCGGAAATTCCAACCGACCCTATTGTCGAGAGGTTAAATTTAGTTGAAGAAGAAAACAATTTGTTAAAGGAAAAAATTAGAAAAATTGAGGAGGAGAATATGATATTGGAGTTGCATGTTGCGGATGTCATCGATGATCACAAGATCAAGATGGATGCAATGCGCTTGAAGATTAGAAAGATTAGAAAATATGCCATTCATACCGAGGCTTGGTATCATTATGCCGTTGGATCAGTTGTTACATTGGTTGCGATTATGATCGCATTTGTTTCGCATTGAAATGTTTTACATAGTTTCAGTGTATGGTTTAATTAATTTAGATGCTCTGCGAGGCTTTATGTTGTTAGATGAGAACTATGTATGTACTTTGGTTTTAATGTGATGATGAACTTCTATTAATTTGATCACTTAATTATCTATTCATGATGTTACGTAATGATTTTTGACACATAATTATATATAATGCACACAGATGAACCGCAATGGATGTACGGTTCAAGACACACCTCCGAGTACATTAAGGGCATGCATAATTTTCTCGAAGTGGCTGAGGCAAACAAGCAGAATGGTTTTATGTGTTGTCCATGCCCTATATGTGGGAATCTGAAGTCTTACTCGACCGGAAAATCCTCCACACCCACCGCTTTACAAGGGTTTCATGCCACACTATAATGCTTGGACGAGGCACGAGAGAAATAGGGGTTATGATGGAAGGCGGCAAAGAAGAAGAGTACGATGACAACTATGTGCCCCCTGAATACGGTGATGCTCCGAAGATCAAGAGGAACCAGCGATGTGCATGATGATGCTGCAACGGGCGCTGCTGAAGATCAAGAGGAACCAGACGATGTGCCCGATGATGATGATCTCCGCCGGTCATTGTCGATGCAAGGGCGCAATCACGAAAGTCAAAAGGAGAAGCTGAAGTTCGATCGCATGCTAGAGGACCACAAAAAGGGTTGTACCCCAATTGCGAAGATGGCAACACAAAGCTCGGTACCGTCTTTGGAATTGCTGCGATGGAAGGCGAGAGAATCTGTGCTCGACAAAGGATTTGAGAAGCTACTTAAAATATTAAAGAAGAAGCTTCCAAAGGATAACGAATTGCCCGACGGTACATACGCAGCAAAGAAGGTCGTATGCCCTCTAGGATTGGAGGTGCGAAGATACATGCATGCCCTAATGATCGCATCCTCTACGCGGTGCGTACAAGGATCTAAACGCATGCCCGGTATGCGGTGCATTACGGTATAAGATCGAGACGAGATGACCACGGTGATGTTGTGGCGAGCCCCCGGAGGAGGTTCTGCGAAGGTGATGTGGTATGCTCCTATAATACCACGGTTGAAACATCTATTGAAGCGGAGAGCATGTCAAGTTGATGCGATGGCACAGTGAGGACCGTAAGAAAGGCGGAAGTTGAGAGCACCACCGACGGATTGCAGTGGAGAAAATCGAGAGAAATCTTGGGATGAGTTTGCAAATGAGCCAAGGAACGTATGGTTTGCTTTAAGCGCGGATGGCATTAATCCTTTCGGGAGCGAGCAGCAATCACAGCACTGGCCCATGACTCTATGTATGTATAAACTTCCTCCTTGGATGTGCATGAAGCGGAAGTTCATTATGATGCAGTTCTCATCCAAGGCCCTAAGCAACCCGGCAATGACATTGATGTGTACCTAAGGCCATTAGTTGAAGAACTTTTACAGGTGTGGAATGGAAGCGGTGTGCGTCGTGGGATGAGCACAAGCAGGAGAATTTAACCTAACGGCATTGCTGTTCGTGACCATCAACGATTGGCCCGCTCTCGGTAACCTTCGGAGACGGACAAACAAGGGATACCACGCATGCACGCACTGTTTACTTGACACCGATAGTATATACGGCAAGCTGCGGGAAGAATGTGTACAGGCCATCGTCGATTTCTTCCGACCAACCATCAATGTCGAAAGAAAGGCAAGCATTTCAAAGGCGAGGCAGATCACCGGAAGAAGCTCGCCATGCGCATCGGTGATCACGTACTTGCTATGGTCAATGATTTACGTAATCTTTGGAAAGGGTCGGCGGACTAGCTGTTCCGAGTGATTTGGGGACACGCACCCATGTGGAAGAAGAAATCTATATTTTGGGACCTACCCTCTGGAAAGACCTAGAGGTCCGCTCTTGATCGACGTGATGCGTGATGAAGAACCTTTGCGTGAACCTGCTAGGCTTCTTGGGCGTGTATGGGAAGACAAAAGATACTGGTGAGGCACGGAGGACCTGCAGCGTTTGCACGAAAAAGGCGGCATGCCTCCAAAGCGGTATGAAGGTCTGCCCGCTATGCTCTTACCAAAGAAGAGAAGGAAATCTTCTTTGAATGCTCGCTTAGTATGAAGGTCCCGGCCGCTTCGTCGAATATAAAAGGAATAATAAATATGGCGAGAAAAAGTTTGAACCTAAAGTCTCATGATCGCCACGTGATTATGACGCAAGCGCTTCGGTTGCATTGAGGGGCTTCTACCGAAAGCGTCCGATTAGCCATTGTGAAGCTATGTGCATTCCTCAATGCAATATCTCGAAGGTGATCAATCCAGAAATCATACCAAGGCTAAGGAGTGATGTGGTGCAATGTCTTGTCAGTTTCGAGCTGGTGTTCCCACCATCCTTCTTCAATATCATGACGCACGTCCTAGTTCATCTAGTTGACGAGATTGCCATTCTGGGCCCCGTATTTCTACACAATATGTATCCCTTTGAGAGGTTCATGGGATTCCTAAAGAAATATGTCCGTAACCACGCTAGGCCAGAAGGAAGCATCTCCATGGGCCATCAAACAGAGGATGTCATCGGGTTTTGTGTTGACTTCATTCTGGCCTTAAGAAGATAGGTCTCCCTAAATCGCGGTATGAGGGGAGACTATTTGGAAAAACACGCTTGGAAAGGACTCAATAATATGGGGACGGATATTCTTGGTCTCAAGCCCACTACAGTTCTCTGAGAACTCTACCTTGGTGACCCGTATGTCGATGAACACAAGAACGATCTGCGCTTCAAACACCGGGAGCGGTCTGACGATTGGATTACATGTGAACACATCGGGACTTTCAGCAGTTGGTTGGAAGCACGTGTCGAGGTGACAACACTATTTGTGATGAGCTGTACTTGTTATCCGGGGACCATCTTTGACTGTATTGATTTGGAAAGGATCTGAGATAAATGAGAATACATTTTACGATTGACCAAGATCAAAAGAGCACCAACCAAAACAGCGGTGTCCGCTTTGATGCAACAACCGAGAGGGGAAAGGACACATATTATTGTTACATAGTGGACATATGGGAACTTGACTACGGACATGATTTTAAGGTCCCTTTGTTTAAGTGCAAATGGGTCAATCTGTCAGGAGGCGGGGTACAGGTAGACCCGCTGCGGAATGACAACAGTGGATCTGAAAAATCTTGGGTACACTGACGAACCGTTCGTCCTAGCCAATGATGTGGCACAGGTTATCTATGTGAAGGACATGTCCAGCAGACCGAGAAAGAGAAAAGGTAAGGATGCAAATACATCATACGATGAGCCAAAGCGCCACATAGTTCTTTCGGGAAAAAGGGACATCGTGGGAGTGGAGGACAAGGCGGACATGTCGAAGATTATGAAAAGTTTCATGAAATTCCTCCTTTAAAGTCAAGGCTGACCCCAGATATCGATAAGCGATGAAGATTATCCATGGTTCTGGCGCAATAAGCAAATGACACAAGCGAAGAAAAAGTGAAGACTTTCTCCCAACTATTATGATGATACCATGCCAACTTTATGGCGAGCGAGTATGATACCATTGTTCGTTTTGTACATGCACATGCTATATGTGGGTCAATTTATGATACCATGCCAACTTTCAACTTTTTGAGTTCATTTGAAATGCTTTAATGTCTTATGGTTGTAAGTATTTTGTTGTAAGTAGAAACAAAATAAAATAAATAAAGTAAGAAAGAAAACAAAAAAACAAAAAGTGGAAATTTATAATTTTCCTAAAACTAAAAGCAAAAAGAATTAAAAATAAAGCAAAAACAAAAGAAAATAAATAATGCAGAAAACAAAACAAAAAAACAACAATAAGTATTTTGTTGTAAGTAGAAACAAAATAAAATAAATAAAGCAAGAAAGAAAACAAAAAAAGTGTTTTCAAATTTGAAAAGTAATGGCACTAACAGAAAGTTTATAATTTTCCCAAAACTAAAAGCAAAAAGAATTAAAAAATAAAGCAAAAACAAAAGAAAATAAATAATGCAGAAAACAAAACAAAAAACAACAATAAGTATTTTGTTGTAAGTAGAAACAAAATAAAATAAATAAAGCAAGAAAGAAAACAAAAAAAGTGTTTTCAAATTTGAAAAGTAATGGCACTAACAGAAAGTTTATAATTTTCCTAAAACTAAAAGCAAAAAGAATAAAAAAAGCAAAAAACAAAAGAAAATAAATAATGCAAAAAACAAAAGAAAAATGGAAAAAAATAAAAATAGCAACAATAAGTAAAGAAAACAAAAAACAAAAAAAAGTGCCCCTCTGGGCCCCACGGCTGAATCGACTTGAATCCCTACTTTGGGCGGGATTCGGGCTGCAGAAGGCCCATAAGGCCCATCGGGCAAAGGAGTAGCAAGTAGGCCCATAAGCCTGCAGTAGAGACGAGTTCAAGAGGGGAGCGGCAGTGGGGCTTATAAACCACTGCGCTCCCCTCTCAACTAGCGAGGTGGGACTAAACTTTGGCCCCGATGCGGGTAGCACAGGGGCCTTTGGTCCCGGTTGGTGGCACCAACCGGGACTAAAGGGGGGGCATTGGTCCCGGTTGGTGCCACCAACTGGGACTAAAGGTCATGACTTCCGCCCTTTGGGCTGCCGAAAAAGGCCTTTGGTCCGGTTGGTGGCACCAACCGGGACTAAAGCGGATTAGTCCCGGTTGGAGCCACCAACGGGACCAATCTCTTATATATAAGTAGCACTTCGCAGATTTTGCGAGTTCATCGCCACGGCCGCTTCGACGACGCCGAAAGCACATCGATGTCGCCGAGCTGCCCGACACCGCCCGCCCCCCCGTCGTCGCTGCCGTCGCCGTCGCCGCGCCGTCGTCGTCGCCTGCCTCCCGAGCCCAGCGCCGTCCTCACTGAGCCAGCGCGTCCTCCCGAGCCCGCGCCGCCGTCGTCGCCGCCAGCTCCCCGTCGCCGTCGCCGCCCGCGCCCAGCGCCGAGAGACCTGCCCGTCGCCGTCGCCTTGCCCAGCGCCGCCACCGTTGTGAACTGGCCGCCGCACCGGCTCTATTTTTTTTTCATTTTTATTAGTTTAATTTTATTGTTCAATGTATATATATATATATATGTGTGTGTGTATGTATGTGGCTATATATATATATATGCGGCTCTGTTTTTTTTTTTCATTTTTATTAGTTTAGTTTTTTGTTCATATATATATATAATGTATATGTGTGTGTATGTGGCTATGTGTATGTAATGTTCAAAATTGTTCAGATTATGTTTTTGTTGATATATGTATTTATTGTTCATATGTGTATTAATGTTTTCATATATGCAAAAGATAGATTTTAGAAAAGTTAGGTTTTTTTTCTGTTTATAGATTTTTTTGTTGATATTAATTATTGTAGAATATGCAAATGTTTGTATATTCATATGAACAATGCATTAGGCAAAACCTTTGTTTTTTTTTTGAAATTTTCTATTTGAACATTTTTTTAAACAAGCAATACTAAAAGAATGAGAGGAAAAGGAAAATAAGAAGAGGAAGAAAGGAGAAAAGAGGAGAGGAAGAAGAGGAGAAATAAATAAGAAGAGGAAAAAGAAGAAGAAGAGGAGAAGAAGAAAGGAATAGAGAAGAAAGAAGAAATTCTATTTTTCTTCTTCTCCTCTATTCCTTTCTTCTTCTCCTTTTTTCTTCTTTACTTCTTCTTCTTCTTCCTTCTTCCTTCTTCCTCTTTTCTTCCTTTTCTTAATTATTTTCCTTTCTCGAGGGAGAAGAAGAAAAGAAGAGGAGAAGAAGAAAGAAAGGAAAGGAGAAAGAAGAAACTTCAACACGAGGGGTGGTACGGTACCCTCCCCGATAACATTATTTTCCCATGTATATGTATGTCGCGTCGTTGTCGATATAACCCCTCTAGATACAACTGCAGCACCCCCTCGGCCCTCTCGCTCGACCAAAACTCTCGAGGACACCCAAACCCTAGAGAAAATGCTGTTGCAGGTCTCCCACGCACCCTCCCACCGCGCCCCTACCCGACAAATTAACTCTCTCGAGGCCACCCAAATTTATCAAGTTAAAAAGCGTTATCGCCGAGGCCACCCCAAACCCTTGAAGCTTTGTGTCGAGGCGACCCCAAACCCTAGAGAAGCAGCGTCGAGGCCACTAACATGATTCCTTATTGTGATTAGCTAGCTAGTTCTACGTTTGCCACTATGTACCATGTTTGAATAATAATTGACATGTTGTCAATATTTGCAGAAACTATGGAGCACTCCCGAGACGAAGAAATAGAAGCGATGTTGGGGGAAATAATCGCAAATGGAAGTGATGATGTTGCGTCATTTCTCATCGACACCGTTGGTCAGCTGGATGAAGAAGAGGGCTATGATTATGATGGCTTCGACCCATTAATGCCGGTACAAGAGGAGGACTATGTTCATGATGGCTCCGGTGACACAATGGAGGTACAAGACGAAGGAGACCGTGCTGACTTCTCCAGTCACCGAACCGAGTCCGGCCAGGTATATATATATTAGTTAAGCCCGTGCTGACAAGTTAATTGATGCATCCATTGTTTTGGTATATGTACACATATTAATTACTGTCGTCTTTCTTCCTTATAATTTCTAGCCCTCCGGATCGAGCACAACCGGTAAGGAGGCGAGGCTCGAAGAAAAGTTGAGCTCGGATGAAAAGTTTGAGATCATAGAAAGCGCGCCGACGGCGAACCGATTGAACCCATCGACAAAGAAGGCATTTTACGCTCGGGCGGGGTTCTTGTTAGGGACAGATCGATCACCATCCAGCAATGGTATAAGCCTGCTAAGGATGAAGACGCTGAGGTGTCTTATGTCAATGATATGCGAAAGAAGATCTTTGGACTGAGCTGAAGGCAAATTTCACCCTACCGCTAGAGGAGGATCCGGAGAAGCCAGTTAAAGAGCAATTAATCAAGTCCTGTGCTCTTAAGAAGATGGCAGGCCTAATGAAGAGGTGGAGGAAAGAGCTGAACCAGTTTGTCAAGAAAAAGAGACACCAGAATTCATCGGCAAATATGAGAAGATCAAAGATCATCGCCCGCATTTGTGGCCCACAAGACATCGGAAAAGAGTAAGAAGATGTCGGAGACAAACAAGAAAAATGCTGCGAAGAAGGCGCTTCACCATCGCACGGGTCGGTGGCTACCTCAAAGCCCGCCTAAGTGGTCCAAGGCTGAGCATGATCTGCTTGAAAAAGGATCGAACCGAGAGACAATCGCTGGCTGAGACCGTTGCGGACTTGGTTCTTCGGGCTGGCGGAACCTTGGACCTATGTGAGGCGATGTCGATGGGACGGACAAGCAAGCGCAAACACCATCAAGAACCTTCGACACTATATCGATGCTGCGCGCAGCAGCGAGGGCGTTCCTTCCAAGCAGGAGAAGGACGAGCTCACAATGGCCCTTAGGAATCCCGAGCACCACGGACGGACACGAGGCACGCCAGCTCCCTTCCGTGGAAGGTTGGTTTTCAGACGCAGGGGTTACAAAACCCACGAGAGGAGGAAGAAGCTGGAGCAGACCAAATGCTGGCGCTGCTTGGAAGGGTAATGGGGCTAGAGGATCGAGAAGAGGAGCGAAGCAGCAGATCGCAACAAGCGACATGTCGAAGCTTCCCCGGCTACCCCGCCATCTCAGCGGAGAAGCGGCGTTGCTTCCACCGAGCTGCTTCACCGGAGCATGTCTTGGCGGCTCTCGCCAGCTATCCGTGGATGGTATCATGGAGTCTCAAAATTGCCACATTATGGCGCGATGCATGAATTTGAAGGTCAAGGCGGCTGTTGGCCAAGTTTATCCTAGTGGACCCGCACAACTTATCACCGCCACCGATTCGGAAGGATTTGCTAAGGTGATGGTGGATGCAATAACGGAGGATTTGAGGACCTCGGCTGAGCACCGTGCGGTGAAGGGGAGACTAGGCTGGGTTACGCTCAAGACTCCATGCCTATGGCGGAAGGAGCTCATCGACCTTCAGGCTGGACGCCCCGCCTCCTCCTCCTCCTCCGCGAGTCGGGGCACTCCGCCTCCTCCACCGCCTCCTCCTCCCGTGAGTGACGATCGTGGCACGCGTGGCGGCACTCCGCCTCCTCCACCGCCTCCTCCTCCCGTGAGTGGACGATCGTGGCACGCGTGGCGGCACTCCGCCTCCTTCTCCGGCGCGTGGCGGCACTCCGCCTCCTCCTTCTCCGCCCGCCAAGCAAAGGCGGAAGAGACCCGCCGCCGCCCGGCTGCTCCGGACGCGTCGTAGTCCTTCTCCTCCGCCTCGTAAGCAAGCACGAAGAAGGCAGCGCCGCAGCCGCTCCGTCTGCTCCGGCGTCTAGCAACACAAGAAGAGAGAGGCAATACAGATACGGTCCACCTCTAAAGCCTATAGAGAAGTTACCATACGAGAGGACCAAGGAGGAAAACAATACGATCGTGCAGGCCCAAGTGAAGGAGTTCTTTGAAGGGGTGAAAGCAAAGATACATCCACCTCCGGAGGAGAAGGTAGATCCGGTGAAAGCAAAGCGCACTCTCGATGCCCTGAGGAAACCACCAAAGTCTCCGCTGAGAACCAACTATGAGCGCATTCTTGAGCAGACATATCTCCAAGCCAAGCGGTCGGGAACTGTCGCTGATAAAAGGTCAAAAGAACAACGAGCAAAGGGAAAAAATTGCCCAGCTCGGCGAACAAGCACAGCAATCGTGCCCCGCTCAATGTGTCTAATCCTCCGGGGCGGTGGCGGTTATGGCAATCTTGAAGATTACACGCCTAACGATGTACTTCCTGATTTCATGGAGGTGGACTTATTCAGATCTGATGTACGGAAGCCTCTCGTCAAAGATGAAACGTCTCGACAACAATGATGCGAAGATTCCATAGTTGGTACATGAAAACCTGCAGAGAGTCGAGGGGACGAACACTTTGTATCTGAAAATTAAAGAGGAGCACGACCTCGTTTCAAATGATGTGTTGGCTATTCCATTTGAGGAGTTCTTGAGTTCTTCAATCAAAAGGCCCTCGATAAATTAATGGTCTTTTGCTACTGCTGTAAGTACTATTTCTGTCATTAGTCAGTATATATAGCTCGGCTCTTTCATTGCATGTATTTATAATTAATTATCCTTAATATATTATGCAGATTGAAGATCGTCGAGTGCAAAAAAATGAAATCTATGATATTGGGTTCATTAACACAAATATCATAGATGTATTCTAGTTGAAAAGAACGTCGAAGAGGCCGAGGACAACTTGCTACAATCGTTAATCAAAAATCAAAACAAAGATACCATACTCTTTCCTTACAACTGCCCGTGAGTGTTCTTGTCGTGTGCATATTCGGTTTCCCTTATTACTCGGCGAGGTTAATGTAAGCGATGAGTTATGCATGCGTGTGCAGGTACCACTATATTCTTCGGAGATTAAGCTTGGCGTGGACTAGTAACCGTCTTAGACTCCAGACGGAAAGATCCCAGCACCTATGCGGACATGACTGAAATGCTCAGCAAGTAAGTTCAATCGATCATTATCGCACCATATCGGCAACTTTTTGTTCATTTCGTGATATCTCAAGTAATAATAATTATTTTCTTTGTCTTGCAGGGTTTGGAAACAGTTCACCGCACAAGCTCCGGGACTGCCGAAGGAGCTGCAATATGTATACCCGAAAGTAAGTACTACTGGCGCGCATCTCCCGTTGATTCTATAGCTATACTTTCATCAATGCCATTTATATAATGCTTCATTATCAGTTTGATTGACCTCTATTTCTCGTAAAGTGCTTGTGGCAGGAGGAAGGGAATGATTTCTGTGGATACTACGTGTGCGAGTTCATCCACAACGCGACTTTGAAAAACAAGCGGGACTACTCTAGAAGACAATATGAAGTGCGTAAGCAATAATATTCACAATTTCATTTTATTACACCATCATTTCTGTTGAGTTTCATTCATATATATGTATTAATTAACCCCCTTCTTCAAATTAATTAGGCGTGGCAGATGGGATGAACTCCTACCACCAGATCGCATGAAAGAAATTCAAGAGGAGTTGGCGGGATTCTTTCTTGAACACGCCATCAAGAAAGCCGAGAATACCATGTGGAACTTCATTTCAAATGCTAGTGGTTTGTAATTAAGAGATCTTATATAGATTGTACATGTATGTAGCCAAGTAAAACTTGTTGTTCGACCAATCTCGGAAGAAGGAGAGGTCGATCGATCACTTCTCTCGGTATGCATGACGAACTTCACATCTTGAATGGTTCTCTCGATCACTTATGTATATATACTACGAGCGTCGACCAAGCACGGACATAAGAGAGGACTCTATTAATTAGCTAGCTAACACAATATCTGAAACACCTAAATTAACCCCCAAAACCCCAACCCCCTCCTTTGAAAAAAACAAAACCCCAGCCCATGGAATGCGACGCGTGGATGCCTTTTGGTCCCGGTTGGAGCCACCAACCGAACCAAAGGCCCCTAACTGGGCTCGGCGCACAGGGCCCGCGTGGAAGCACATTGGTCCCGGTTCGTGTTTGAACCGGGACTAATGGGTTGAGGTATTAGTAACGACCCATTAGTTCCGGTTCCCGAACCGGGACTAAAGGCCCTTACGAACCGGGACTAATGGGTGGTTTTCTACTAGTGCAACTTGGTGAAGCGAGAACGTTTATTCCTTCTTGAAGGCAGTGCTGCGGAAGAAGTTGACTTAGTCATAGGTGTTACTTCATACAATCTTGTGATGGTTCAACGATGGTTACCTTTTGTTCCATGCTTCTACTTAAAAATCAATGAGAACCGGTTGTGTGCACCACAGTGATGGAGAGGCAGGGGAGAGGGAATTATTTTCCGGTCCATGCTTGCATGTGCACTTTGTCTTTTTAGTTGCATGTGCACTTTGTGTTAGGTAGTATGTGCACTAATTAGATCAACGTTTGCAAGCAAGTTGTACCATACCATCGGTATAACATCATACTTTTCTGCAAAAGAATTCTTTTATAACATCACACCGATCAAGCCAGATCATGCAACCTTGTGTCAGAAAAACAACCTACAAGCTTAACAGGTCGAGGATAAACCCAACGTAGAAACCTTGTGCGCAGAAGAGTTTTCCTGCATCTAAGAGAAATAATAATGTGCCTTCAAAAGCCATATCCAAGATATTTTCTTAGACCATAAGTCTCCCCACCAAGATATTCAAGAACACTCGAATAGACATGAAACCATACATATATATATCTACATTTCATTTAAACGAGAGAAATTTATGTGTGGAGGAGGCACATGGTTTTTAATCCTTCCATTTAGAGAAATTTGGTTTAACAACGATTTTACTTGGCAATGTCTCAAAAAGACAAAATAGGTTGGGTTATAATTCTTTTGAAACATAATATTCTTTTTTGCAAATGCGATTTGCAATTGTTGGCACTATAGCTGTATAATGAAACTTGATATATTTAATGTTTAGTAGTATGTGGTTAATTTTGATACACATCATAGCAAAATATATTGTCTAATATTATTTATTGTGATATAAAGTTTAAAAAAGTAGTGAAGTTTAGTATAAATAAATGTTTATTTAATTTTCTTCAGTACAGTGCACATATCAGAATATATCCAAGCACTGTACGCCAAATACACAGGAAAAATAACAAAAAAGGATAGTTGCCGAGTTAAATAACATTCGAAAATTGGGAGAATAATTGTTCCTGACATGTGCTCATGTATATTTTTCTTGGGTTCGGCTCCTCTGCAGTCACGTTATTACTGCACGGGTACTGTACCAACCCACATCAGCCATCCATTTAAAACTGACGGCTCTCATTACCCCCACTCGATTCTGTTCATAAATGGAAACAAACAGCTAATTATGTGGTAGAAAATCTCGTACGGCTTCAGGATTGCCGCCAAATAGAACCTGGCGCCAAACAAAACACACCCTGATAACCTCCTTGGCGCCAAACAACGATCCCTTTGCCTTTGTCCCGCTCATCTTCCTCGTTCCTCCTGTTCGTCCTTGTAAAATAATATGACAAAGGTACGTTGATCGGTGATCTATACGTGGTGTAGATCAACTCCCTTTTGCCCTATCTTTCTTCTGATTGTCCTCCATGTTCCGAGCGCAACCAAGGCAAGCTAAGGAGCCGAACCCCGGCGCAGATCAACTCCCTTATGCCCTATATTTCTTCTGATCGTCATCCATGTTCAGAGACAAACCAAGGCAAGCTGATCCGTAGGCGATAAAGATTCTCCTAGCAACAAAAAAGAAGACAATTAATCTGAAGGTATGTGACATATGCTCTGATTGTATTCATGTTCTCAAGGCACACAATTTGTAGATTGAGTTTGCTATGCTACTATTTTCTTAATGGAGGATGATAAGGGCAAGATGCAAAACTTATTTTCTGCACCTTTTAGATTATGTTAAGAGTGAAAAAAAATAGAAGTGATCTCAATTGTTTTGGACAAGCTCAAGATAAAATGCATGAATATATTCAAATATTTGCTTGTAAGACAGATAATTTGCTCATCAAGTCCTGGGATTTCCAAAACATGACAGGAGATTAATGCAGATGATCTCCCTTTCGTTGTCCTTCTGCTAGCAACAAAAACAAAGAGAAAGTCTAATGGAGAATATGACTAGCTGTAATGAGGATGCTAATAGGTACCGACAATTTTGTTAAATTCTTAGGTTATATCACCTTATGATTGTAGTGTAAACATACAAACAAATAAGTTATGTGTAACTTTTAGAGGACAAATGTGGTTCCTAGTTGGATGCCTCAGATTGGTATGAAATTCAATTCCACAAAAGAGGCTTGGAACTTTTGGACATGTTATGGAGGTCATATTGGTTTTGATGTAAGGATAAATTATGAAAACAAGAGCAAACTCAATGGAGTAATCACCTCAGCAAGATATGTTTGTTCCAATGAGGGCTACAGAAGAAAAGACAAAAGGGATAATAATACAAAGCATCCTCGTGCAGAAACAAGGACCGGCTGGAATGTTCGAATGGGAATTACTATAGACCGAGAAGCACGAAATTATGAGGTGCATGAGTTAGTTGTTGAACACAACCGTGTCTTGCAATTACCTGGGACAAGCCACTTGATGCCATCACAGAGGAAGATTACAGCCTTGCAAGCATTTGAAATTGGAACAGCACATGATTCAGGAATTGTACCTAGAAAAGCCCGTGAGTTAGCAAGTCGACAAGTTGGTGGTCCACTGAACCTTGGATACACATGTCGTGATCGCAAGAACCACTTGCGAACCAGGCGACAAAGGGACTTGATGTATGGTGAAGCTGGAAGTATGCTCAAGTATTTTAGAGATAAAAAGAATGAGAATCCTGCATTTGAATATGACATGCAACTAGATTGCGATGAAAATATAGCAAATATCTTTTGGGCCGATGCAAGGATGATAATTGACTATGCTCATTTCGGTGATGTTGTTACCTTCGATACAACATTTGGGACAAACAAAGAGTACAGACCCTTCGGTGTGTTTGTTGGTTTCAACCATTTCAGAGAAATGGTCATTTTTGGTGCTGCACTTTTATATGATGAGACATTTGAATCATTCAAATGGTTGTTCAACACGTTCCTATCAGTGCATAACAAAAAGCAACCAAGAACAATCTTTACTGATCAAGATGTAGCAATGGGTAATGCAATTCAGGCAGTATTTACCGAAGCATGGCATGGATTGTGCACTTTTCACATAATGCAAAATGCCATCAGGCACTTACCTCATAAGAAAAAAGACGAGGATGGACCAAATGTACTTGCTGATTTCAGTGCTTGCATGTACAAGTATGAGGAAGAGGAAGCCTTTGAAGACGCTTTCAATGCCATAAGAAGCAATGTGGAAACACAAACTTGGTTGGACAACATCTACAAAGTAAAAGAGAAATGGGCAAGATGTTACATGAGGAATGCTTACACTATAGGCATGAGAAGCACACAATTAAGTGAGAGCTTGAACAGTGACTTGAAAGAACATCTAAAGTCTGGTCTTGACATCCTTCGGTTTTTCAAGCACGTAGAGAGGGTTGTGCAAGGAAAAAGAGATAACGAGGTAAATGAGGAATATGAGTCTAGGAAAAAATTACCTAGAGTCAGAACGAGAACTCCTATGGTAATACAAGCAAGCAAAGTTTACACGCCACACATATTTGAAGATTTTCAGAATTAATATGAAAGATCCATCTCAGCATACATCAAGCCATCAGTACAACACAATGTTTATACTGTTGCGATTGCAAATCTTGACCCAGAATTTTCATATGAAGAAGAGTGCAAAGTTCTTGTAGACTATGAAGAGCAAAAGGTTCTATGCAATTGTGGGCAATTTGAAAGAGTTGGTATATTGTGTAGTCATGCTCTGAAAGCCCTTGACGTCATGAATATTAAATATCTTCCAGGACACTATATTTTGAAGCGATGGACTCGAGAAGCACGAAGTGGAACTATTCAAAACAGTCATGGAAACATTGTTTTGGAAGACCCTAGATCAGAAGATAGGCAACAGTTGAAGTTTTTCATGCACGATTTCCATGGCATAGCTTCCCAAGCAGTTGCATCAAAAGAGTGCATCAAACTAGTAGATGATGCTTTGAGGATTCTTAGGAAGCAAGTTGAAGAAAAAGCTCCTGCTACTACATGCACAACTGAAGATATATCTAAAGAACCTGAGGATTGTCTACAGGCCGCTTGCCTAAAGAAAAAAGAAATTCCGAAGAAGAATTCGAGACGAAAGAAATCATGGCTTGACAACCAGCACCCCAATAAAAAGAAGAAGGAGACAAATAAAGTTGTACCAAAAAATCAAACTCATCTGGTATATCTCTTGCACCTATCTAACCAGAGTACTTGCTAAAAACACTAATATAGAAACAGCTTAATATAGACTAATATGTGCTCGGTTTTCTTTTCATAGAGAAGAGAGAATGACATTCCACTGGCACAATACCAATCACCTAAAGAGCAAATGGCTGGAACAAGTGCAAATGGATTGCAAGAGTATGGGCACTATGCTCGTTTATTGATGGTATTTCACTTATCATGTCTAAAATTCCTTAAATTCAGTGTTAAGCAATATGATTTCTTGTCTAATCAGTTATGTCTCCCTTTAATTTCAGAGTGAAGCCGGTGATCTTTGGGACTTGCAAAACTATCTTGGGATATGACAATAGGTTGATGCATGTGTGTTGTGCTGTCTTGTTAGATCGACAGATGATGCGGAAGGGATAATAGAATCAGCACACATAAGGCGCAATCAGTTGACCGTTGATTGCTCGTCATTTCCAATCAGTTTAATTTCAGTTAACTCTTGGTTTATGAAGACATGCACAATCAGTTTAATTTCAGTTAGCTGCAACACTGATCTGTTGAGTGCTCATCATTTTTAATATTTCCAGTGACATAGCTACAGATATGTATCCAAGTATGTGTTTTTATCTCCATATAGGGTGTACGATCAGATACAACATGGACTGCTAGTAGCCTAGTACCACTAGTTGATTATAAGCATGGGCACTACTTCTTCAGCTAGTGATCTGAATAATTTGACAGAGACGCAAGTGACCACAAAGTTACTGAAATTAAACTCAGTACACATGCATGTACCTCTACTGGCTACTGACTAATCATATGGCCGTGAAGAATTAATGGATGATCAAACAATCACATGCTCTCACTTGCTCTGCTTTCACTCTTCTAACATCAAGAAAGCAGCAGTACAAGACGAACAAACAATGAAGAAAGGAAGAAATCAGTTCTAATTAACAGGCTAACAACAAGCAACAAGTAATTCACCTGCTGCGCGACGACCATTGGGTTCTGCTACTGGGGCTTGGTCGCTTGGCCGGGCAGGAGGGCTGTTTTTCCATTGGATTTGACCGGATTTGGCCGGAGACGCGCCGCTGCCGACAGACGCCTCCTGCGGCCGAAGAATCTTGGGGTGCCCATCATGGAGGGCGTCGCAGCGGTCGAGGAAGCTCGGCCGCCCAGGCGTGCCCCTCCTCCCCTTCCAGGTCGCTGCTTGCCGTCGTCGTCGGGCTCGTTGAGCTCGCCGTTGTGCGGTAGCAGCGTCCCAGGTCGATTCGCGCAGCACCTTCATCCCCCGGCCATTCCTTGCAGCAGCCGGTAGAAGCCATGGGGGCACGGGGATGGATAACAAGCAGCGCGAAGAGGTGAGCCTACGAAGGGAAGGCATCGCCGGAGCAGTACAAGCTGACCGGATTAGCTTGCCTTGGGGAATAACAGTGGCCAGACCTCTCTAGAGGAAAGAGATAAGACAGAGAGAGGCGAACAGTGTGGCGTGCGAGTCTTTTTTATTTTTTTTTAATGAGTGGCCGGCGCGAGGTTTGTCGCACAGCGATTGAGCCATTGGATTAAAATGAACGATAGATCCTAGCAGCTACAGCACGCGTGCAGTAATAACGTGACTGTAGAGGAGCCGAACCCATTTTTCTTTAATGCATATTTAAGTCATGGTATAGCTGCTGAGTTAAATAAAACACAGAAAATGGGGCAATAATTGCTCCTGACATATGGCCATGCACTTTTTCCTTTAATGCTCATTTCAGTCATAGCAGCAGTATCATTTTTGTTTATTGCACCCTACAATGTTCTTATAAAAATAAAATGAAAAGTTAAATATGAAAAATATAGTTGTGTCTTCTCAAATAAATTTTCAGTATCTCTTTTTACACAAAAAATACTTGGGCTTTGCTATTGAAGTGGGTGACCTAAAGTCGCACTCGTCATTAATATAGTCCATGCATGACCAACATTTTTGTATTACTCCTCTAAAACATATTTTGTATTATAATCTATCTTTAAATGCCAAGTTGTATGGTATAGGCCTTTTCATAGTAATACTTGTTGGCTCGAAATCATCACTTGAGGTCCCAGGGCTAACAACCTTTGTGCGATCGAGTAGCTCTCATGAAAGGCTTTCTGTTTTCTGATATGCAAAAAGTAAGTTAGTGATAGGAATTTGCCAATTTTATGTCTTTAGGTCGTTTTCAACAAGGCAAACAGGAATATCTTGGGCATTGATGTCTCAAGAATTTGTGATTATTTTCGAGTGATTCTCATTTAGTTTTCACCATATCCTTGCCACTTCTTGGTTATTTCTAACGCTAACCCTTCAAAAGAGAAGAAAATCCGTTCCTCCATTATTTGGCAGGAAATATCAATTATGGAAGGAAACCAAAGGGGATTGCTATTAATCAAGTCAAATGGAGAAACTTCCATGTGGAGAGCCAAGCCACTTGGCGCACCAGAGCAAAAGGCGGCCTTCCATGCGAGCGCACCCGCTCGCATGGGCGGTTGTATGAAGTGCCAGCAGCTTCACCATGTCTATACAAAAAACTTTCTTGAAGGGGCAAATAGCACCGAAGAAGCCTAGTCGTAGCCACCATGTCCAGAACAGAGAAGAGAGAGACCCGAAGAACCTTTGGAGCTCTTCTTAGTTTTGGTCCTTTCATCTCCGTCATCATCTCATCCTTCACTACTGTAAGAGGAATTTCAAGTTGCTAGAACAAGTTGTAAACTCCATTCCTACTCATTAGAGATCAAAACTTGGATCATTCATTTTATCTTATTGTGGATTATCAAGGTATTATCGATATGATTTTCATTGGTTTATTCTTCGAGATGATTGGTTATTCTCTTATGATGCGTGAGTAGTTCCCTCTAGGCATGGGAGATGTAGGTGACCGGTAAGATCCATTTGTGCCCGATCTATATGTTGTTATCCGTGTTTGTAGTCTTACTAGTAAATATGTACGTGCAATGCACGATAATATTAGGTAATATATTAATTACATGTAAATATTATGTAGGATATTGTTTGCGTATTAATTATATGATTAGCATTGACAATAATATTTGGTATGATATTAACTGTACACTAAACTTGTTGAGCGCTCACCATTGGAGCAGTCAAAGTCATTGGATTGATCTGACTTGACAGTCGGGATTTGTTGAATTTGCCCCTTTGGGTCCTTTTATATTGGTATAGATGATTTGTCTAGTAAGTTGTTACACTATGGTGAACTTTATGCGTGTTGTCCAATTTAAGGGCCCAGGCAACATGATCTCAAGAACGACATATGGAACACATATTGTTTACAAAATCCGCAGTCTCTGACTTCACAGGTGGAGACATCTATGAAGACCGAAGACAATATGAGATAACAGTGATCCATTAAACTCAATGCTTAGCTCCGGTCCAAGGACCTTAATTGCGAAGGCGACCACTCTGTGGCAACGCTGAAGAGGGACCATAGAATGGAATATAATCCCGTGAGAAGGAGTTCCATTACCCTAGGGTGATCTGCCTATCGAGCAAACAAATCAAATACTATGAACACGATACAAGGTAACTGGTATTACCGTCACACTGGCACACTTGATGTATACCATGTACTGAATTCTCTCCGCGCCTAACTTATCCATTGCAGAAAACACAACTCTAATTTCAGTTCTATTTATGTTATTAATTTCTAGCGTTATTATTGTTGTTACTTCAAGCATAATTATAATTCCTTTCACTCTGGTTTATTAGTCCACGAGGACAGTAACAGTATTTGCAGAATCACAGGCAATTACTTCACATAATAATTGTGACACCTTGTGTGTGACAGAAGCGCTATTATAAATACTCTCCTCCGCTCTTCATTGGGGCGATAACTAATTCTGATACTTCCACCAAAGTGCTACACCACCCTGTGTCTCTTGTAGGCAATCACATTAGAGGGAAAATGCTCAACAACTGTGGCAGCGGGGAGTGAGGATTGGCCCACTAAAGGAACAACAACAACAACCAGTATTAAAGGCTCAGTAGGAATAGGGACAGAGCCATGATGGAGCTGAGGGGGATCAGGCAGAACAACATCAAGAACATGAGAGTATTTAACCAAAAACTACCACAATTCGTGGAACCGTGCCTACAAATTATCACTCTATGATTTTTTGCGAAAATACCACTTTTTTTGCTAATCCGTGACTAGAAACTACCATATCGACTTGATGACTGATTCGGAAAAAAATAAACCTAATTATGACAAGATGGGACCACTCGTCAGGACTGACAGGGCATTCGGTTGTTTGACCGTTTGTGTTGATGTTAAGTGGCATATAGACATTTTATCGAACACTTGATGCGCACCGGCACGTGCGAACGCCCGCTCAGGAGCTAGACAGCCACCCAGGAGGAGCTTGCTGCCGCCGAAAGAATCTCTACGACCGCACAGGAGGAGCTCGATAGCCGTGATCGGAGTACGCGTCGGTGGCCATGCCCATGGCTGCACGCCTGCGGGCCGCCGCCTGCGATCTGCGTCCGTGGCGACATGCTGGCCGAGCCCTGGCGCCGCAGCGCCGCTGGTCGCGCTTTGGCAGGCCTGTGGCGGCGCCCACGGCGTGATCGCATGCTCGGCCGAGCTCGGTGGCTGGCTTGCCGAGCCCCGGTCGTTGCGCAGGCTGCGCCGCGCCCTCGCCGAGCCTCCGTGGCACGCTTGGCCGCCGCGACTCGGTCGGGCGCCGAGCCGAGCCCATGGCCGCTGCCCTGCGGGCGCATGTTCGCCTTGCCGCTCGCCGACGCCATTCGCCGCTACCGCCGATCCACGGCGTGCATGGCCGCGCTACCGCCGTGCCATGGTCGCCGCCTGCGGTCAAGGCCGCCCCCCAAGGCCGCGCCACGGGCGCCCACTCTGCCGCGCCCGGTTGTGCCCGCCCGTGGTTGGAGTCGACGGGGGCGAGCAAGAGAGGCATGCGCCGCCTGCGGCGTGGGGACTGCAGGGGTTGCACTCCGGCGGCCGGACTTAATGGTCAAACAAACGGTGTTGACTTATGATGCCATGTCAACACTTACATGCGGGCCAGGCCTGTCATAAACGCGTTTAAAATGGCTGAATCAGTTGATTTACCCACATGATAGTTTTTAGTCACATGTTAATAAAAAAGTGGTTGTTTTCGGGACAAAATTGTAAAGTGATAATTTGTAGGCACGGTTCCACGAATTGTGGTAGTTTTTGGTTAAATACTCAGAACAGGAACATCCAAAGCACCGCCTGCAACAAAGGTAAAAGTTGCACTCCAGCGGCTTTAACAGGTGCAACAACATCAACAAAAGGAGGTACAACTTCTGCAATAGGGGCCACTTCCACGACATTATCCAAAGCAGCATTGGCCTCTAAGACAGTAGAAGGGAGATCCATATGACGCAGGTCAACAAGAGCAAGATTTAAGTCTTGAAAGGTATATTTAAATCCAGGTGTGCCATCAGTTGTTGAAAATCAAGGATAGGAGGTCCAGCGTTAACAGATTCAACAGAACTGGCCGAAATAACTGTTTTTTTAGCATCAGTGCAGACACAAGCGCTCATATACACGCGCATACACTCATCCCTATGAACGCACACACGCACACCCTATCCCTATGAGCACCTTCGAGAGACTGAGCCGGCATATCATCTTGAGATTTACGAAGTCACCGTAGGCGCCTCGTCATCGACGGGAACGCCTCCTCCCACTGAAAGCACATCGCCGGAAATCCTCAAATAAATCCAGGAATAATGCGAGCACCAGGATTTGAACCCTGGTGGGTTGGGGATACCACTGTCCACCTATTTTTCATGATTGTACAAGTTTAAAAATTTCAAATCACAACTGCAAATCAAGGATAGGAGGTCCAGCGTTAACAGATTCAATAAAAAAAGGGAACCGCTAGATGATTTAGTAAAGTCTCAGCCAATCTGTTGTCCGTTGGATTGTTTGTCTGCTTGAAGATTAGTGCGCTGCTGGTTTTTGCTTAAAATCGGCCCGTGTAGGGAGGTACAGAGAGATGGGCTGCTGTTTGTCTTTGCTTTTGATTTTTCCTGTCGGGCTTGGGTTTGCTTGCATGATGGGCTAGCGAGGGGTTGGAGCCTTTTTCGTTGTCAGTTGGCTCTTTTTCCTTTTTGGTTGCACTGCCTTTTTTATTTTTGCTTGTTTTTCATTTTTCATTTACTCTTTGTATAGTATATGTCTGATTTTCTTTTTTATTTTTTATTTTTATCCTGTATTTTGTTTTTTGTCTCTTTCTTTAGGGGTATATATATTTGTTTTTGATACTTTTTTTTATGTAATGTGAGTTGTGTGAATGTCCATATTTGGCAACCTGCAATTGCACGTGCCACAACTCGTCCACAATTGCAAGGGGTACTACGCCACTGCAACTGAGACCGGGCAGGGATGTTTGGCCAGTTGCATGTCCATCACTAGAGTTGTAATTGCACGTGTCACAACCCGCCTGCAACTACAAGTGTGCATCGCGACTACAACTAGAGGGCAAAGGATGTCACCCAGCTACATGTTCATGAGTAGAGGTGCAACTGCATGTGTCGCAAGACGCCTACAACTGCAAGGGGTATAACGCAATTGCAATAGGAGGGGACAAATGTTAGCCAGTTGCATATTCACCACTAGAGTTGCAACTGGACGTGTTGCATCCTGCCTACAACTGCAAGGGTTACAACACGACTGCAACTAGAGAGGAGGGAGTTACATGCCCACCACTAGAGTTGCAATTGCACGTGTCGCAACCCACCTACAACTGCAAGGGTACACACGACTGCAGCTGAAGGGGAGGGATGTTGGTCAGTTGCATGTCCATCACTAGAGTTGCAACTGCACGTGTCACAATCCGCCTGCAACTGCAAGGGATACACTGTGACTAGAACTGAAGGAGAGGGATGTCGGTCAATTGCATGTCCATCACTAGAGTTGCAACCGCATGTGTCACAATCCGCCTGCAACTGCAAGGGATACGCTGTGACTAGAACTGAAGGAGAGGGATGTTGGCAAGTTGCATGTCCATCACTAGAGTTGCAAATATACATGTCATATCCTACGACCAACTACAAGGAGTGCGACACATTTGCAAGTAATGCGGTTCAAATTATTTTTATTTGTCATTTTTTATTTTTTGTTTAAAATACAAAATAAAATTTATCAAAACCTGGAAAAATGATGGGAAACTGGACTGGAAGTTTTTTCCTTAGAAAAAATGAACCGGGAGGGAGGGTATATAATTTGCTTCGCTAAAGGAATAAAGAAAGAGAAAATGGCCGATTCCTAGCCCATGAGCGACCGCACTTGAGGCTTAGCAAAAAAGAAAGGAACTACCGATTCCTAGCCCAACAAGACAAGTCACGAGCCAGCAGCGAAGGAGAGCTTACACCGCCTCAACCCAGGTACACATGCATGACGTCAGTCGACTTAGACTTCGCGAAGTCTAAGTCGACTGAGACCTAGGCAGACCCATAAAAAAACAATGGTGTTCTTATTTTGCCAAGTTTAAAAAAAAAAGAATCACACAAGGGTGTGCATGGGCGAGACAGATACTTTTGGTTGAGATTTTAGACACTGATGACACACGTACATATGGTAGCTTTCTATAAGGGAACAAAGATTACAAGTGGTGCCCATAACTAAAAGGAATAATAGGGGTCAAAGGTTGGTTCATGTGCTCGCCCATCTATGGACGTTAACAAAGTTTTATTTCCCCTAGCGCTCGAGGCCTAGGGTTCCCCTGTCCTCCTGGCATCGCCGCCGGGAGTTTCTTGTAGATCTGATCCCTTTGTTTGAGGATCGATCTTGATCTCGTGCTACTCGCGCTGGTTTGGAGGGTGACTCTCTCTTCTCGACCGAACTCGATGGTGCTTGACCAAGGGGCTAGGGTTACGGAAGGCTTTGCGCTGAGCTGCGGCAATGGCAACGGAGGCAAGTGGATCACGGGCGAATAACGGGGAAGATCCAAGTGTGTTGCTGGAACGACTGCATCTGCAGGATGATGAGAGGGATAATCTTGTCTGGGAGGAGGAGGCAGAGGATCCAGATGAGAAACCGAAGTGGCTTGCGCTGGCTAGGGTTCTGACCACAAAATCCTTTGGTCAGGGGGCCTTGATCGCAGACATGAAAGCGGCATGGAATCTAGCAAGGGATGTAGTCTCGAGAAGGATAAATTCCAACCTGTTCTCGATACAGTTCAACTGTCTGGCGGATTGGAATAAGGCGTTGCACCAGGGTCCTTGGGACTTCAAGGGGATGGCTTTGATCATAGCAGAATATGATGGTTTTAACAAACCGGAATCTGTCAAGTTGGACAAGATTTAAACTTGGTGCCAGATACATAAGCTACCGGATATGGTCCTGAAGAGGGAACAATTTGTGAGGAATATGGCACAACGAATAGGCGAGGTTATGGAGGTGCAGATCGTTCTCCCTAATGGTTTTATTGGTGAGTTCATCAGAGCCAGGGTGAAACTTGATGTAGCCAAGAAATTGACGAGGTTTGTGGGTTTTACAAAAGGGGGCGAGACTGAGTATTACCAAGTCAAGTTTGAAAAGCTCCCTGTGTTTTGCTTTATGTGTGGCCTACTTGGTCATTGGCATGAGTGTGGTTCGGGGGAGCATGATAAGAAGGATATGGAGTGGGGTTCCTTTATTATGGCATCTCCCAGAGGTGCTGGTGGTAGTAGAAACCCGGCTAGAGGTGCTGGGCGTGGCTCGGGTCATGGCCCGGATGATGGCGTTGAGGATGATGCTGCCGAAGCTGGTGGAAGGCGAGGAGGATTAGCAGGGCTTCGTGGCTGGGGCCGTGGCTTTTGGAGGGGCATGCAGGCTCGAGAATCCCAGTTTAACTGCTTAGGTAGTGAGCACATGCACACGAGCTGGCGGTTTAATGCTTCTAGCTCACAGAGTGAATCAGGACCTGGGGTTATCCCTGAGTTGAATGGATCCATACCGGAAGCTCGGGAGGATGCACTGATTGTTCGTAAAAGAGGCCCAGACGATGCCCAAACGGCTTCAGTACCAGCGGCTGTGGAGGCGGCTCTAGAGATGGGGGTCATTGTTCCCGCGGGGTTTACATCAAAGAAGGTGGTTCAGTTTGAGGGGTCGGATATGCCTAGCAGCTCAGATATGGTAGTACACCACAGAAGAATGCGGATCGCAAGAAGTTCAAGACGGATGATGGTGTTGCTATTGACAGTACATCAACTAATGGATCAGCGGCCTCCTCGGTGGAGGACTGCCAGGAGCAATGAATCTATTAAGTTGGAACTGCCGGGGGGGAGGGGGGGGGACTCCCGGACAGTTCGCAAACTCGCGACTTTGGTCAAGTCGCATTCCCCTACTCTCGTCTTCTTGTGTGAGACGAGACAATCTGCTAGCAAGATGAAGAAGTATCGCTCAAGGTTGGGCCTGAAGGGTTTTGATGGTGTTGATTCTATTGGTAATAGTGGAGGTTTGGCACTGTTTTGGCATGAGGATCTGAAAGTGGATGTTAAATTCTCAAATGCCCGCTGTATGGATGTTCATGTACAAGCTGGGCCGGATGAACAACCGTGGAGACTGACTTGTGTGTATGGTGAACTGCGGGTGGAGGATCGGCCTCTCATGTGGTCTTTGATGCAGAACCTGTGTGCCAATTCAGATTACCATGGCTGGTGGTGGGTGACTTCAACGAATGTATGTGGGACTCCGAGCATTTTTCTCTAACCACGAGAGCTCCAGTGCAGATGCAATTATTCCGGGATGTCCTGGAGACATGTGACTTGGCCGATCTGGGTTTTACTGGGATCCCATATACATACGATAACAAGAGAGGCGGGCACGCAAACGTGAAAGTTCATCTAGATAGGGCGGTTGCGAATCCGGCATGGAGGAATATTTTCTTTAACACCTTAGTACACCACCTTGCTTCCCCCTGTTCGGATCATGTGCCTGTTCATGTGTGTTGTGATGATGTGGGTGATATGCCAACTAAGCCAAGGCACAGGCAGTATGAGATTATGTGGGAAAGAGACCCTCCGCTCCAGGACTTGATTGCGAAGGCCTGGCTGGAGGCAGGAGAGAAAGCATCCCTAGGGGACGTGCATGCGGCTTTAAGGGATACTATGAAAACGTTGTGCAAGTGGAGTAAGGAGAACTTTGGCGGTGTAGCTTGGGAAATTGAAAAGTCAAGGACACAGCTTGAGGAACTCATGTTGATGAATGCAGACAGATGTGAGATTCGTAAGGTCACAGATAGAATGAATGAGTTACTCTACAGAGGAGAGTTAATGTGGATGCAACGATCATGTATTACTTGGCTTAAGGAAGGGGACCGAAATACAATTTTTTTCAATCAAAGGTTGTGTGGAGAGCTAGAAAGAACCATATAAAAAAGCTAGTAGACAATAGTGGTCGGGTCTTCACGGGGGAAGAATCTATGGGCCGGGCAGCAATGGATTATTTCAAGAACATCTTTACTTCTGTTCCTTCGGTTGATCCAAGCCCAATCATTAATCTAGTTCAATATGTTATTGATGAAGACACAAACACATCTTTGTGTGCTGATTTTACTGAGAAGGAGATTTCGGATGCTTTATTTCAAATTGGGCCTTTAAAGGCACCGGGACCGGATGGATTTCCGGCGCGGTTTTTTCAGAGGAATTGGGGCACTATTAAGGAGAGTATTGTGGCAGCGGTCCAGGAGTTTTTTCGGTCAGGAGTAATGCCGTCTGAGGTAAACAACACTAATATAGTCCTAATTCCAAAGATTAAAACTCTGTTAAGATTACAGATTTCCGGCCAATTAGCCTCTGTAATGTAATCTATAAGGTGGTTTCCAAGTGCCTTGTTAACCGGTTGAGGCTGGTGTTGGATGGGATCATTTCTCCCACGCAAAGTGCTTTTATTCCAGGGAGAATGATCACGGATAATTCTTTGATTGCTTTTGAATGTATTCATCATATCAAGCAGGAAAAGGACCCTTCAAGGAGTTTTTGTGCCTATAAGCTGGATCTATCCAAAGCTTATGATCGAGTTGATTGGGATTACCTTAAGCAAATGATGCAAAAGCTTGGCTTTGCTCATCGGTGGGTTGACTGGATAATGTCATGCGTAACCTCGGTGAGATATTCAATAAAATTCAATGGAGCCATCTCTGATTCATTTGCACCGTCTTGTGGATTACGGCAAGGTGATCCTTTATCCCCATACTTATTTCTATTGGTGGCTGATGGTTTGTAAATTCTGTTTAACAATGGGATAAACTCAGCTGAGTTGTGCCCGTTGAAGATCATGAGGAGAGCCCCTGGAATATCACATCTATTATTCGCAGATGATACTCTCTTATTCTTTAAGGCCACTGGGCAGCAGGCGAATACTGTTAAGCAGATTATTAAGACTTATGAGCAAGCCACGGGCCAACTATTGAATCCGGCAAAATCCTCTATCCTTTTTGGAGATTCTTGCCCGGCCAGTATAGCAGCTGAGATAAAAGGTGTGTTGGAGGTGGTTAGCTCGGGTTTTGAGGAGAAATATTTGGGCTTACCAACGCCGGATGGCCGGCTTACAAAAGGCAAGCTTCAAAACCTGTAGGAGAAAGTTAGTAAATGGTTGTTTGCTTTTGATGGACATCCAACACAGGCTGGGAAGGAAACGTTGATAAAATCTCTTGCGCAGGCGATCCCCACCTTTATTATGAGTGTTTTTAAGATACCACTGGGGGTCTGTGACGATTTGAACCGCATGATCCGTAACTATTTTTGGGGTTCAGAGAAGGGAAAGCGTAAAACGCATTGGTATGCTTGGGAGAAAATGTTGCGAGCAAAAGCACAAGGAGGCCTTGGATTCAGGGATTTTAGACTCTTTAATCAAGCATTGCTTGCAAGGCAAGCGTGACGATTGCTGATCCATCCTGATAGTCTGTGTGCAAGGTTGCTAAAGACAAAATACTACCCGAATGGGAGGCTAGAAGATACTGTTTTTTCGGGTAACCCATCCCAGTCATGGCAAGGGGTCTGTCATGGGCTTGAGTTGCTAAAGAAAGGGCTTGTGTGGCGCATAGCGAATGGCCAGAATGTGAGAATATGGCGCGACCAATGGTTAATGAGAGGCAACACAAATTCTCTGCTTTCGAGTAGAGGCCGGTGCCGCCTCAAATGGGTGGCTGAGTTATTTGATCATAATGGCAATTGGGATTTGGAAAAGCTCCAATGACTCTTCTTACCGATTGACGTGGCACAGATATGCAAGATAAAACCTTCGCCACGGCTAGGGGAGGACTTTTTGGCGTGGGCGCCGGAGAGGAGTGGAGTTTTCACAGTGAAGAGCGCTTATTGGCTTTGCTGCAAATGAAATGCTACAACCATCGATCCCTTCGTCGAGCTCTGTTGCGGATAGTAGCAGGGAAGTGTGGAAGCATATCTGGTCTTGCCCGGCCCCGCCGAAGGTTAAGTCGTTTGCTTGGCGATTAGCAACGAATTCTCTGGCGACGTGGAAGAATAAGAAGCGGAGGACTCTGGAGGAATGGGACACTTGTCCACTGTGGCAGAGAAGTTGAGGACTCGTTTCATGTGTTCTGTGCATGTGATAATGCTCAGCAGCTCTGGAGTGCAATGGCGAAGGTGTGGGAGCTGCCCAAACTCACAGATATAAAGCGGCATGATGACTGGTTCATCCAGGTAATATGCGAAGCTGAAGTACACCAGCGTGTCCGCTTAATTATGCTCTTATGGAGAATTTGGCACGTCAGAAACGAAGTTGTCCACGCAAAGCCCGCTCCTCCTGTGGATGTATCTGCCCGGTTCCTGGAAAGTTATTTGAATTCTTTGGCAAGCTTGACCGCTAACCAAGATGCTGATTATGACAAGGGCAAGATAGTTCCGGCTCAGTTCCTCCTAGAAGCGAACGTTGTACGTGATGTACAGATACAAAACACTAGCCCTTGGATCCCCCCAACCGAAGGAAGAGTGAAGCTAAATACAGATGGTTCTGTCTTGAATGGCAATGCGGGAACTGGTATTGTTTTGCGGGATCATGCTGGAAAAATTATCTTCAGCGCTTGCAGGTTTGTGTGCGATTGTGAAGATGTACTCGAGTCTGAGATATTGGCCATCAAGGAGGGCATCAGTTTGGCGTTGCAATGGAGCTCTTTTCCTATAGACGTTGAGTCTGACTGTCTCGAGGCCGTCCAAATGATCAAGGATGCGGGTCGCAACTTCTCAAGATATGCCTTTATGATTGAAGAGATCAAGCAAAGTATGGGGGAACGGGACTCTTGTATTACTCATATCCGCTGCTCGGGCAATAGTGTTAGTCATGCCATGGCTAGGTTTGGAAGTGGGCAGGGGCGAACCATGGTTTGGCTCGGCTCAGCTACTGATGAAGTCTTATGTATTGCCTCGCAAGATTGTAATTCCTTATGATTGAGTAATAAAAGAGTTAATTCGCAAAAAAAAAGGAATAATAGGCACAAACATGCACGCCTTGATTGATTGGCATGGGCTAGTTATTCACTGGCACGTACAGGTTAAGGAGGACCGACCAGCTCCGGCCTTGGCAAGGCCTGCACATGTTGGTAGACGAGGATGCGAGGAGGGTCTTTGATAGCTTCGTGAGCATCACAGTCGGCAAAGGCGATAAGGTCTTGTTCTGGAGAGACAGGTGGATTCATGGATTCGCCGTCAAGGACATCGCGCCCACACTGGTCCAAGGAGTGAGTGCCAAAGTGAGGAACACCAGGACGGTTGCTCAGGCCATCCTGGAGGAGAGTTGGACACTGGACGTGCAGCTCCAGTTCTCCTTCGGTGCGCTTCTGCAAGCCATGCACTTGAGGCATGCAGTGGCATCGGTGCCCAGAGAGGAGCAGGAGGAGGATAGATTTTCCTGGCCGCACGATCGCTCGGGTACCTACACGGCGAAATCCACCTACACCCAGCTTTGTCAGGGTGGGCTGCGTTCCCCCACGGCAAATGGGATTTGGGGTAGCTGGGCGCCGCTCAAGTGTAAAATTTTCACTTGGTTGGCTGTGCAGCACAGACTGTGGACGTCGGACAGGAGGGCAAGGCACGGCTTGCAGGGCACGCCCTCGCCTTGCTACACGTGCCTGCAGGAGGAGGACAACACGGAGCATATACTGGTGCAATGCGTCTACGCGCGAGAGGTGTGGCATACGTGTCTGGACATAATGCACCTGAGTGTGGAGGCCCCCCTAGCGAGTGACACTTTCGCGGCATGGTGGTTGACAGCTAGAGCCAACTTTCATGGCAAGGAGAGGAGAGGTTTCGATACATTCGTCATTGAGACAGCATGGTCCCTTTGGAAACAGAGGAACGCACGGGTCTTCCGTCGACCGGAGCAAGTTAAGGGACCCAGTGATCTAGCTAATTGGATTCTCGACGAGCTACAAGAGCTGACTCGAGCAGGTGTAGGTGTAGGAGGACTAGATAGGTTTGTGAGGAGTTGACCTCAGCCCCGCGTTCGGTGTGGTGTTGCCAGTGGCGGATGTCCGCATCCGTTGCAGGCGTCTTGTAATTACAAATTCTCTCTTCTATAAAAATATGGTACGCCATTGGCGTACTCTCGAAAAAAAAAAACGTACAGGTGCAGGACTCGGTGCACGCATGCATGTGTAGCCTCGACCCGTTGGCCGGACTAATTCAAACTTCTTGAAGTCTATCTACTATAGTTGGATAATTATCCATGCAACAACGATCCAAACGGCCAATTGAGAGCTTCACAGAACAGCCCGGCCGGAGGAGTTTGTTTTGTAACGGCGACGCGGTCTAAGGTAAACCTGATTGATAGAGCCATCGTATATGAGGAGGCACAGAGGGACGAGGGAAAGGAGGTGCGAGTTCTATTGGCCGCTTTCAAGCGCAATGGCGCCGTTCTCACATCATCCACGCCGGAATCATCAGGATCACACTCCCTTTCCTCACACGGCCGCACCACGTTCATCCTTCATACGTACACATCCATATCCATACTCCTCCACATACACGGTTGATCAATAGTTCATTACTCCGTTCAATCTTCATCACTTCGAGTCTCCGATCATTGGCGTTGCTAGGTGAGCGAATTGCATGAAGGTAACATGCGGTTATTTCATTTATTTCCTTTTTTCATCCTCTTGCAGCTGCAGATTGGTGGCATCTCGTGGCTCAACATGGCGATCTAACCGTCGCTGCCGATGCGTGTTGATTCAATATATATAAAAAGAGAGTCTTTGACATCTCGCGGCTCTACCTGGCGCTCCAATCGCCGCCACGGACGAGTGTTGATCCAATATGAAAAAAGAGGATGATGACATCTCATGGCTCAATATGGCGATCTAATCGTTGCCGCCGACGCGTGTCGATTCAATATATATAAAATGAGAGTCTATGACATCTCGCGGCTCTACCTGGCGCTCCAATCGCCGCCGCGGACGTGTGTTGATCCAATATGAAAAAAGAGGGCGATGACATCTCATGGCTCAACATGGCGATCTAATCGTTGCCGCCGACGCGTGTCGATTCAATATATATAAAATAAGAGTCTATGACATCTCGCGGCTCTACCTGGCGCTCCAATCGCCGCTGCGGACGTGTGTTGATCCAATATGAAAAAAGAGGGCGATGACATCTCGCGGCTCAACATGGCGATATAATCGTCGCCGGCGATGCGTGTTGATTCAATATGTAAAAAAAGGAGAGAGTTTATGCCATATCGCGGCTCTACCTGGCGCTCCAATCGCCACCGCGGACGTGTTGATCGACATGAAAAAGAGAGTTATGACATATTGTGCTGGCGCCCCAATTGTCGACCCGGATGCGTGGTGATCCGACATAAAAAAAAACAATGACATCTCGCGACTTTACCGGGCGATCAAATCGTAACAATACCGACTTGGCCATCTACAGTGGAATAAATAAGACGCCGTCGTGGACAATCTATAGAGCCACGATTCAAATCATACAGTAACTCATCATTGTAGAAAGGCTTTAATGTCATGCCATCTCCGTTTGACGGTTCCGTGTTTATATAGCAGGGCCGCGACCTCCCTGATAGCGTACCAGATTCGGTAGTTTGAGATACAACTTGTGCTACAAGAGATATGATAGAGATAGAGAGAGTTGTTACAAAGAGATAAAGGAGAATGCTAACAACCTAATCTATCTCTCCCCGTCGCGCCTGATGGCTTCTGTGAAAGTGACAATCATCTGGTGCAATATGTTTAACACCCTCCCTTAATCACAAATCCATGAGATTGAGATTACGTTTGATTTCATCAAAGTTTCTTGTAGGTAATGATTTTGTGAAACCATCTGCAACCTGATCTCTAGAGTGAACAAAACGAATCTCCAATTGTCGATTAGCAACTCGTTCTCTGACAAAGTGAGAATCGATCTCAATGTGTTTTGTTCTTGCATGGAACACAGAGTTAGCAGACAGATAGGTAGCACCAAGGTTATCACACCACAAGCAGGGAGTCTGTGTGGATTTTAGTCCAAGTTCTTTTAACCTGGACTGAACCCAAATGATTTCTGCTGTGGCATTGGCAAGTGCCTTGTACTCAGCTTCTGTACTTGACCTGGACATAGTAGCCCGTTTCTTTGCACACCATGATATAAGGTTAGGTCCAAATTTTTTTTGCAAACCCACCAGTAGAATTTATGTCATCCAGACATCCTGCCCAGTCTGAATCAGAAAAGGCACTAACAAGAGTAGATAAAGATTTGTTGAAAGTCAACCCAAGTTTCATCGTACCTTTCACATATCTCACTATGCGTTTTGTAGCTGTCCAGTGAACTGTGGTAGGTGCGTGAAGAAACTGACACACCTTGTTAACAACAAAAGAAATATCAGGCCTTGTCAACTCCAAGTACTGTAGTGCTCCTACTAAACTTCTGTAATTTGTACTATCAACTTGATTCAAAGGATCTCCTTCTGTAAGAGACACTTTTTCTGAACTAGATAAAGGAGTTGGTGAGGCCTTACATCCTTGAAGACCATCTCTTCTTACCAGATCAGTAGCATATTTTTCTTGAGAGAGATGAAGACCATCATCATGTTTCTTAACTTCAATCCCTAGGAAGAAATGCAAATCTTCTAAATCCTTGAGAGCGAATTCAACACTCAAGTCTTTCAGTAAACTTGTCACTCCTTTTTCAGATGAGCTTGTGACAATAATACCATTTTAACATATATGAGAACAAATATGGATGTATTAGACTTATTGTAAATAAATAGTGACGTGTCAGACCTGGAGGAAACAAAACCAAGTGCCTGTAGCTTTTGACTTAAGCGTGAGTACCATGCTCTAGGGGCCTGCTTGAGTCCATATAAAGCTTTGTCAAGTTTGCACACATGAAATGGTGAGTTTTATTTACAAACCCAGGAGGTTGTCTCATGTACACTTCCTCTTCCAGAACACCATGAAGGAACGCGTTCTGTACATCTAGCTGTCTAAGGCACCATCCCCTGGAAACAACAATAGACAACACAAGACGAATAGTAGCAGCCTTCAACGGGACTAAAGGTGTCCTCATAATCTATACCATATCGTTGTTTGAATCCTTTTGCAACAAGTCTGGCCTTGTAGCGCTCTATGGTTCCATCAGATTTCCTTTTAATTTCTAAAGACCCACCTGCAATCAATTAAGTTTTTACCTTGCCGTGGAGGAACCAAGTGCCATGTTCTGTTTTTTTATAGTGCCATGTATTCTTCTTCCATGGCTTCCTTCCACCGGGGATCACTAAGGGCTTCTTCAACCGTGTTGGGTTCACCTGAAGAACAAGCAACAAGACCAAATTTGGTTTTATAGTTCACATGTTGAATTACCCCTTTTTGGAGTCGTGTACGTGGTTGCACAGGAGATGTAGCAGCAGGCCGTGGCGCAGAGGATCATGTCCTCAATCCTGAAGCAGATCCTCCTGACGCTGGTGCAGCCCCGTCAGGTGCGCCTGGATTTTCTGTGGCGTCTGGACGTGGCGGGTGTGGTAGAGATGGCACAGAAGATCCCGAGCTAGATCTAGCGCCTGCCGCACCCTCATCATTGCCACCAGATGATTGCATTGGGCCGACAGGATCATCTTCGGATTGTGAGCCCGTGGGCCCAGACGAATCAGCGCCGGTGGACGCGTGTGCCTTCTGTCATCGCTCGCAGCAGCGGGCCCTCCTGGCGCCCAGCGACTCTCTGGCAGCCGCGTGGCGGTCGCGGATTGGTGCGGCTCAGCGCCCGCACGGGGGCAAGTTGGAGTGCGCTGCGCGGCAGCCGCTGGTTCGCTGCTGTCACGTCTGGCAGGAGACGTTGTTTCTTGCGCGCTGTCGTTTCTGTGCGACACGGATCCCGAGTCAGATCGCCTAGGCAGATTCTGCGGCAGCAATCCCAAGGAGGATCTGTCCCCCAACGATGGACACATAAAATGTTGCCCTTCTGTACTGATTTCTTGACTGTTTCGGCCGTTTCCTTCGCCATTTTCTTCGCTGAACGCATCTGCATCTGTATCACAACAAAGCTCATGCAGTTGGTTATGAGGATTAGTCAATGCATGGTCATCACAATTATTTCCCCCTTGAGCTAATCTGGTGAGTTGAGGTGGAAGAAGTAGGATTTCTTGGCGAAGGAGAGCACCGGCATTTGGATGGAGATCAGCGAATGGGAATTTGGTCTCACCAAAAACTACATCGCGAGAGATATAGACACGACCAGTGGACACATCAAGGCATTTAACACATTTGTATTGTGCACTGTACCCTATGAACACACATTGTTTTGAGCAAAACATAAGCTTGTGGTTATTATAAGGTCAAAGATTTGGCCAGCAAGCGCATCCAAACACACGAAGAGAGGTGTAGTCTGGTTTGATGTGGAGAAGCCGTTCCATGGGGGTTTCATTGTTGATAACACGACTAGGAAGCATGTTTATGATGTGAATGACAGTGAGGAATGCCTCATCCCAAAATTTGAGAGGCATGGAGGCACCTGCAAGAAGATCTAAGCCAACCTCTACAATATGCTGATGTTTATGTTCGGCCGACCCACTCTGTTGATGAGCGTGAGGACATGACACATGATGAGGGATTCCAATTTCTTGAAAGAAAGAGTTCAACTTCTCATATTCGCCCCCCCCCCAATCGGATTGGAGGGAAATGATTTTTCTATCAAATTTTCGTTCAACGAGTGCTTGGAAATTTCTAAAAGCTAGGAACACATCAAATCATCTTTTTAGGAGATAGATCCAGGAATATTTGCTATAGTCATCTATGGAACTGACGTAATACGTGTGTCTACCAACAGAAGAAGGGGCAGGCCCCCACACATCAGAAAAATGAGATGTAAGGGTTGAGTAGAAACACTTGTCGAAATTGGATAACGCAATTGATGACTTTTAGCTCGCTGACAAGAATCACAAATAGTTTCGATATCACGCTCTCCAACATATGGGAGCTTATTTTTCCTAAGCACACGTTGAACTAAAGAAAAGGCTGCATGTCCTAATCGATCATGCCACTGTGTTGAAGACACTTTGGTGGCACTAAAAGATTGTTTATTGAATCTTCTAATCTCCGGAATCAAAGGGTAGAGCCGACAAACACATCTACCTCGATAGAGCACCTTCTTCGTTGCCTGATCCTTGATCAAAAAGAAGTAAGGGTGAAATTCAAGAAAGACATGATTATCAATGGCAATACGATGAACAGGAATGAGACTTTTTGAGGCACTAGGGACATGCAATATTCGTCTAAGATGAATCTTTCTGCTAGGGGTTTTTATAATTGAGTGACCAATATGACGAATCTTCATACCTTCTCCACTTGCAGTGTGCATGTGGTCTTGACCACGGTACTTTTCCCTCATGGTCACCTTCTCGAGCTCGCTGGTGATGTGGTTTGTAGCACCACTATCAACATACCAGTTGGTGTCCACTCCATATGACCCATCTGCTGCTCCGGCCACCTTTTCATCTCACTAGTAGAAAAAGGGTCAAACGTGCAGCACATTAGTGCCGGTTTGTATTAGAGCCGGCACTAATGTATACATTAGTGCCGGTTCGAACGGATTTGCATTAATACCGGTTCGTGTTGAACCTTTAGTACCGGTTCGTGGCACGAACCGTACTAAAGGGGTGGTGTCAGTGGCGTCGGTCGGGGTTACACGATCATTTTAGTACCGGTTCGTGGCACGAACCGGTACTAAAGTTAGACTTTAGTACCGGTTCGTGCCACGAACTGGTACTAAAGGGGTCTGACCTATAGTGCCGGTTCGTGCCACAAACCGGCACTATAGGGCAATTTTCGCATCCGATGGGAAAATGTAAAACGGCTATAACTTTTGCATATGATGTCGGAAAAAACGTATAATATATCAAAAAAAATCAGCACGAAAATCCGCATCCGATGGAGACAGCCTACGGCCTATTTGGAATTTTTTAGAATCCTCAAATTCCAAAAGGAAAAAATTATTTCAATTTTTTGAATTTTGGTCAAATAATTTCAGTTTTTTTTTTAAAAAAATTGGTTAAATCTGGTCAAACTACTTATTCAAGAAGTATTAATGTTACTACATAATTATTCAAGAATATTAGTGTTACTAAATAATTATGTCAATTTTTTGAATTTTGGTCAAATCTGGTCAAACTATGGTCAAACTGTGGTCAAGCGATGGTCAAACTTATTCAAGAAATATTAGCGTTACTAAATAATTACTGTTTTTTAGAATAATAGTTTCAAACTCAAACGGTGAAATGTGTGACTTCATGCTCAAGCTAAACTCCTGAGGGTTAATAGGATTAACATCTTACTATTGTCGAAAACAACAAGTGCGACTTCGAAATGAAGGAGAATAGAACCCGAAAGTTAAGCGTGCTCGGGCTAGAGTAGTGAGAGGGATGGGTGGCCGGTCGGGAAGTTAGATGATTTGGAATGAGTGATCCACACTTGAGCAATTAAGAGAGGTGATTAGAGACTAAATCATCAAATAATTCAGAAAAATTAAAAATCGAAAAAAAAATCAAAACTTTTTTCCAAAATTTTCAAAAAAAAATTCAAAAAAAAACCTTTAGTGCCGGTTGGTAACACGAACCGGTACTAAAGGTCCCCCATACCGGGGCACGAGCTCACGCCACGTGGTGGCACTTTAGCGCCGGTTCGTGCCGAACCGGTACTAGGGGGGGGGGGGCCCTTTAGTGACCACCCTTTAGTGCCGGTTATGGAACCGACATTAAAGGCCCTTACGAACCGGCGCTAAATCTCCGTTTCCTACTAGTGTCTTGTGATGAGTCATCCTCATCTTCTTCAAATCTGTACCAACAATCCTTAGCCGAGTGGCCAGGTTTGCTGCAGATCTAACAGCGGATGGCATCTGGACGTGATCTGTTGGAGGAGTTGGAGTTCGTGCCGTGGCCCCTGTTGTTGTTAGAGTGAGTGACTCTCGTAGCAACACAAAAAGAAAGAAAGGTGAGTGGCTTGTTTTGATGAAACAAAGAGCTGGTCTCTTCCCTAGACTAGGGGCAACATTATCTTCTTCAACAGAAGCACATGGAAGTTTGATTTCACTACAGTGAATTATTAGTCTTCTCAATTGTGGGCTTGTCAGAAGCTGAAAGGAGCATACACGCGTGTGATTTCAGGTTATTCATGCTAGAAAATATGCTTGATTTTACTAGCATTGGAGGCGCATACACACAATTGTTTTATTTTATCTAACCTGAACCAGGAGCAGTTTTGCAATTCTTTGGTTTAGGAACAATTGGAAGTATTTTTGAGGAGTTTTAGCCTTCAGCTGAAAGTGTTCGAGAATCTGTACGAAGCCAGAACATTAATGTTTATTCAAAAGCAATAAAAAATATAAAGTTCAGCAGTATGTAACTAATATATTCAGTGGTCTGACTCTTCAATTGGTGGCAGTATGAGTGCAAGTTGCATCGTCATCGTTTGGGAAAAGGAGTCACAAGAACTATTCGAGCCTTGTCATCGCCAGGAACATGTGCCTTCATAAAAAGATTATTACTAGTAAAAAGGGGCAGTAAAGGGGCAAATGTGATACAGTGTGAGCCAAATGACAGATCAGCAAGTGGTGTAATCTACACGAAAAGCATTTTACATCCGACACTACAGAGCTAACAACATCGTATCCAAATTTAAGAGGTGAACTCCAAAAAGGATTGATCTCAGCTTGTTTGCGTTTAAGTGAAGAAGACACATCACTTCAGGAGATGTAAAGTTTCATTCCATTAGGCATTTGGGAACATCTTTTTGTGTGTGTGTACAAACAGCAGTAGAGGCACGACTGCGCAGTTGGCATCCACAACTTCTCTTGCACAAACCAGAGGGGGCCTTCGGGACTCCCATTTTAGTGAGATATAGATAGCATGCTCATACATGTGGTCAATAATTTTTGATCATTTGTTCAGTCGGGAGATGATTAACAATATTTTTCTCGTAATTTAGCAGAAGTAGCCAAGCAAAACGGATAGTCACGTCTGACTTGAAGAAATTCTACAGGCTAATTCTTAAGGAGAATGAGGTTGAAGCTTTTATGAGGCACTGATTATTCATTTAGGAAGGATCTGTAGAAGTTTGGGCTCAAATGAGGGAATCCACCGAGCTGCTTAGTAATTCTATTAAGTGGCGTTTACTAAACAGGCTTGTCGCCATAATGATTGAATCAAAGAAAAATCCAGTAAATTTCATATACATTCACAGGTACAGTTCTCATATAGGTGCACAACAGTGTATTTATTGAGATTATTTGTGATCTCCAGTATGCCAAAGAAAGCCATGTTATCACAGGTCTGCTCGCATAGCAGAGACACTCGCCATTATCATGATGTCAGGCTCAAAATCACGTTTTCGGAATATTGTATGTGAATCTCGTTAGTTATAGGTTATCTGTATCTAAGTTCATTTTACCTGATCAGTCTGTGCGCAACACAAAGTACAATTATCTTTGATAGCTAGGTACATTGCTGTCAGTACTGCACCATCAGCTATAAAAGGAAAATATTCCGACAAGTTGTCTAAGTAAGAGAGTTTTAGGGGCTCGATTTTTAACGTCCCCAACAAAGGATGTCAATATCACCTCAATAGTCTCCAAATATAGGAGATGACAATATCACTTAACAGGCAATATTTGGTAGCACAGTCGGCTTTAGCAACTTGATTGGCAGAGAAATTGGAGACCTCGAATTTCTTCCGTGCAGTAACCTTACCTAAACTATTTTTAGAGTCCGCCCTTTGAGGCATATTACACGCTAAAAATCCATCGGTCATAAGGTTTTGGAAGTGATTTTTGATTGACCCCTAGATGAGCAGCAGCTTGCCGTGCTATGGAAACTTTCTCACATGCTGTCTACATTGATCAAGCATACCAGACTATCAAGATAATGTGTACACTAGCAAGGCAGTATATCATCACATGGAGAATTGTCAAATTTGACCTCATCTATGAGTGATGTTTCCTAGTTAAAGCTGACACATCTCGAGCTGCTTACGATGTGATCATGGACATATCTTCACTCCGCAGTAGGTGCATGTTATTGTCATGCTTCAAAAAAAAAAAGCATCCACACGGCCAAGATGAACCATAGAATGGTATGGTGTGATTACAAAGATGATATTTAAGCTGAGGAGTGGCTGAAACTTATAGAATTGGCATTCATTTTTCCGATGTAAGGAACACATGACAGAATATTTGATTTCTCCCAGATGCTCTCACAAGACAACTTGAGCACACATGTTATCTGAATATTTATATCGAAGCAACCTCAAGAACCACTCATATAGTATTAGCTTTCTCATGACAAAAGGCCATGGTGTTTTCCAAACATACTCGGTGATGCTCTCTCCCAAGAATTTACGACAGAGCTAAGTTAAAAAGATGTTGACCATGATATGTCAAGCGACAGACATTTTAGGATGCATAGCTGTGGCATAGCTCCTTCAAATGCCACAGAGGTGCCACTAGTATCAAGTAGAGGCGTCTCATAAGGAGGTGCCTTGTCACGACACTTTCCAGATATGTCACCTCGTAGCGTTTGACACAAATGAGATTCTACAAAAATTGATGTATCAGTACGGGTGCAAACACGCCTTCTAAGTTACTCATGCTATCAAGTAGGGCCACCTCGACAGTACCACATGTCCAACTTACAGGGCATATGGATCATTTAGAAATATACCATTCCCAGTGCCACACAATATATGGAGATGTGCTTGTATGCATGAAAACTTATAAGAGACATGTCATTGCCTCAAATGTTGGTGTTTCAACTGCTGGTACATGTCAGAACTATGTTCTTGAAAAAAAAAATCAAGAAGGGGCAGCAGTCTCTTATTTGAGAGGTTGATATACTAGTTGTGGTCTACTCTCTTGCGGGCTTGAAGCTGCGGTAAATTATTCCTGCAATGGTTGGTATGAATTATGCAGACTTGATATCACCAGGACTATATAGTATTATTATAAGCACAAGGAGGTTTACTGAATGCCCGAAACGCAGTAATGAATAACACACCAAGCGGTTGTACTCAACAAATGTAGATTATTATAAGATTTCCAGGTGAAATTTTGTTAAGACTAAATAGACCTACCCCAAAGTCCTCAATGATATCATTCAGTCAAAATTTGCTTCTCAATTCATGTCGCAAATAAGTTATTAAAGCAAGTGACAAGAGGTATTTAATAGTTCTCGATGCTTCTTGACGCGCATCCAACATATATAAGAGCACGCACATCCGATGGCGAAGCTACGTGCTATCAAAACATGCCATGGCCCACCCAGCCCACAACGAAGTATAGTGAGGAACTCAGATTATACTGGGCCTTGAGAGGGACTTCCTTTGTGCTGGCCCACCCAGTTTCTCTAATATTGCTCGCCACTACCCACATCACAATTGGACACAAAGGATTCACCAAAAAACATTGTGTTATTGGGATGCTCCATTGAAATGAAGATAAATCTCCTATAGATTTTTGATCGCATTGGTAGAACAGGAAGCACCAAAATGATCCATGGTCATTGATTTTTTTTCTACAGCTTTGAATTAAGGCTTGGAAATAATGTCATCACATGTTTGCAGGGCGACAGGCAAATTCAAACAATGAATGTCTATACCATACGCTATGTCATCGGTGATGTTACACCACCTATAACAACAAATGTTGAATTTTGGTTGTTTTGATTGTGGCAATATTTTTGATCGATCATAGAGCTACAACTACATACACTGGCAAGTATTTATGAAGTCAGCAAGAAACAAGCAAATGGTATGAGTCTACTGAATTCTCGTAGAATTACCACCCTGGTATTTGCTTGATCACTTGTTTCTAGAAGAGCAGAGCATTGCAGTTTTGTCCCCATGATAATGTGAAACCTTCCAACTCGGCGACTTGTCATCATGGCAGCTAGAAGATCACATCAGAGTTGATAAAACCATCTTGAGCTGCAGCATGATCTTTCGTTGTGGCTCACGAGAAAAGGTACTGGCACATATATGGTACTAGAAACATGGTTCCATTGTAGCATGTTTGTCGCAAGCGAGTTAATAAATCACTTGAGGTGTGGTGTGTTCTTTCACCGCAAATCGGAAAAATTATGGAAGCAATTCTTGATGTTTGGAAGCTCTGGTTGGCACCATATCGGTGAGATGGTCACAGAGATGTTCCTCTATAGCACTAGGATATTCCCCTTGTCATCCTATTGGCTGGCACCATCATGGTCGCAATATGGCATATACACGACATGAATTTTCGTCGCGACTCTATGGAACTACATGTTCAGATACCAGACTTATCGTCCTATTGGCTGGCACCATTATGGTCGCAATATGGCATATACACGACATAGATTTTCGTTGTGACTCTATTGTACTACATGTTTAGATATTAGACTTATCGTCCTATTGGCTGGCACCATCATAGTCGCAATATGACATATACATGACATGGATTTTCGTTGTGACTCTATTGAACTACAAGTTCAGATATCATACTTATTTGTCTTATTGGCTGGCACCATCATGGTCGCAATATGGCATATGCATGACATGGATTTTCGTCGTGGCTTTTACCGAACCACTGGTTCAGAAATCAGATTTGTCATCCTATTGACCGGCACCATCATGGTCGCAATGGGATTGAGTCCATAGTTTGGCATATACCCGACATGGATTTTCACTATGGCTTTTGCCAAAATATAGTATTTTGCTAATGAGACTGACTTTCTATCTTGGCATATACATGACATTTTTTTGTGGCTTTTGCGAAAAATAAAGTTTTCCAAATGAGATTGGATCTCTACCTTAGCATATCATAGCATGGTTTTTGTTGTGGCTTTGCTAAAAGAATATTGGTTTAGAAATGATCCCGACTCTCTATCATCGCATATACATGACATTTTTGTTCGTAAGTGTATCATTTTTGTTCCCTCTAGGCGCGCGGCTGCTTTCTAGTAGTCCTGTTTGTTTTCATCGGGCAATCTAGTAGCCTAGTTAAAGAGAACAATCTTGACAGCTAAAAAATGGAAGAGGAACAATCACCGTCCTATTCCGTGCTCGAGGCGTCAGTTACACTGTTCCCTGTAGCCAGCGCCCACAAGGGGGGTACACCTTGCTTCTAGCAAGACTAAGGGAAGCCTCGTCTGAAGGGAGGTGCGAGACGGGCCAACCAGGCGCGTGGAGGGCCACAGCCTCTTTTTTGTTTTTTGTTTTTTCAATTTTGTTTATGTTTCCAGATATTTAAAATAAATATATTACTAAAACACTCTGCATAAAACATTTGACAATGTTAATCTCGTATTTGTAAAATGTGAAATGTGTATATAAAAATGTCTCTCATGTCTAAGAAAAATGTATACAAACAAATATGATATATACGGAAAGAAGTTGATCATGTATTAAAAATATGTCAATCAAGCATTTAAAAGAATTAACCACCTATTTAAAAAAATGTTAAACGTGTACAATAAAATCTTCCTAACGTATACCAAAAAATATAGACCGTGTATTAAAAATTGGACATAGAAACATATTTAAAAAGAACTGATCATGTGTCCAAAAATTGTTAATCATATATTTAAAATATGTAACCTTGAAATGTACCTGGCATGTACCGAAAATTTAGAATGTGTATGAAAATTAGTCATAAAACACAAAAGTTTGGGAAAATGTTAATCATCTTTTAAAAAACAACAAATGCGAAAAAATATTTCTGGTGTATATGAAAAATATAGAACATGTATCCTTGTATATAAGGAACAATGTGTATAATAAAAGTAGTCATAAAACACACAAGTTTGAAAAAAATGTTAATCATCTATTTAAAAAATAATAAATGTGTGCTGAAAATATGCTCCTAATTTATATGAAAAATCTAGAACATATATTAAAAACTTGAACATATTTTCGAAAAAAATCTATTAAAACTGTTAATCATATATTTTTAAAAATAGTAAGCATGTTTTAAAATAATACTCCTGGAATATACCCAAAATGTACAATGTGTATGAGAAAAGTCATGAAACATATATTTCTAAAAATGTTAGTCATGTATTACAAAAATGTTAAACATGAATAAAACTTCCTGATGCATACATAAAATGTACAAATGTGCAGGAGGAGTTGTTGCTGTTCGGTGTGCGAGCCCATGTAGGCTTCGCTTTTCCTACGGTAATAGGAACCTTCCGAGCCTTTTCTTCCTTTGCTTTTTTTTTCTCTCTTTTCTGTTGTTTTTTGGTATTTTTTGTGGCTATTTTTTGTCCAGATTTTTACATTTTAAATTCCCAAACTTTTTCAAAAAATTTGAACATTTTTTACTAGTCCTTTTTTTCATACAATTGTTTTGACGAGTAAAATGCAAGCGCGATCCTAATTCTTTCCCAAAAGAGTCGATTGCGTCCCAATTCTTTCAAAATGCACATCTAGGTCCTAATTCTTTCTAAGTTGTTCACCCGAGGTCCTATTTTCATCTGACTGTCGCTGACCAGCTCGTGTGGCGCTTTGGCCACTGCCACGTCGCCCAGGCGGGAGATTCCCGCAGCTGGAAGTTGGTCTTTTTTGCAATTCAGCCCCTAGAGCTTCTGATTTTCTCATGCCCCCGTCCCTAAGTCTATTGTCCGCTCTCTCCTCTCCCTCTCTGCCATCGTCCCTATTGGCGCCATGTCTGCCGCCGCTAGCTCTTCAGCCGTGAAGCACCGCGGGAAGAAGGTTGTTCAAGCGTCTCTTCCACCACCAACATTAGCCCTTTTCTCGCCGCCCCTCTCATCACCGGCACCAGCGGGTGTGCTGCCGCGGGTTTACTATTGGCTCATCTTCTACTGCTGGCTCTTGAACTATTGGCTCATCTTATGCTGCTGCCTCTTCTGATGCTTGCTGATCTGCTGCTCCGGGATCTTCCGTTGATGTTTGTTGTCCTCTATGGTAAAAACCTCCTCTTGTGGTCCTAGATATCGAGGGATTCAGTCAAATACTACCATCGATTCGAGCTAAATCAGAATCCACAGAAAAGGAGGATCGAGGGTTAGGGTTACGGGCACAACACTGACCATATCGCCGAGGAGGATCTCCGGGTCGCCGCAGCACGGGCGCCATCCTAGCGGCAGCGCCGCCGGGCCAATGCCTGCGATTGCCGGCTCTTCTCGTCGAACCAACGCCACCGCCGTCGATCGCCTCTGTGTCGCCAGAGAGAAGTGGAGAAGGGAAAGAACTGCAGCTGGGAAGAGATTAGCGTTGGGGGGTTCTTTTGCAAAAACGCATGGTCGGTCGTTATCCCGCCAGGGCCGGGTGTCGACAAGGTGGCGGTCAAAGCGTCACGCAAGCTAGTCAGCGGCGGTCAGACGAAAATAGGACTTTGGGTGAACAACTTAGAAAGAATTATGATCCAATCGACACTTTTGGGAAAGAATTATGACCGCGCTTGTATTTTACTCTTTTTGACTAGTCGTGGTGTGGGAAGAGCAGACCTTGGCCGGTCCATCGCATACCGCACAATCATCCGGAAGAAATGAATTTATTTCTCAAAAAAAAAAAACTCTAGAAAAAGGAAATGAAAAAGATCCCCTAAAAATTAGAGCACTTGTTAGCCCCGCCCGCCCGCCCGACGGCTCCGTCGCCGGCTGGAAGTTGAGTACAAAACGGGAGCCAGAAACAAGGATAGACAAGGAGAGCAGAGCTGGATAGGAGTTGAGATCTGGACGAGGGCAATCGAGCTGCTGCCAGATCCAATCCGAGGGAGGAAGGTTTCGTTCGTCGGCCACTCTCTCCAATCGGGCTCCTTTACTGAAAGCTCTAACCTTTTTTGGCGCGAGGAAGCAAACGGGGAGACTCAGGTGGGTGACACCTGCGTATATAGGTTTTCTCATGATCAGAGGGGAAAACAGAGGATCTTAAGAGATCGGGCGCCTTATCTGCTTTGTTCTTGTATATATCCATCCATAACGATCCCCTTTTGTCTTCCGTCGCAGCGCAGGTCGGCTCATGGCCTCAACTACAACGGGTAAAAGAAAGGGATCGGCCTCTGAACAAGGCGGCGGCGATGGCGATTCTCTGTCTGGCAAAGCAACGCGGAGCTCAATCCCAGACCTTCCTGAGGTACCGGCTACCGATGCGTTGAATTCTGATGAGTGCAATAATAGTTACTCCATTGGCGTTGAATCCTGAAGCACAATACGTACGATTTACAAACAGAGGAAATGTATTTTTGGTCGCATCCTACTGTGACACAAAAAGGATGGTTTTTACTGAACTAGTGAGGAATTCAGCAATTTGTTCTAGCTAACTGTAACCCTTCTTCTCTATTTATGCAAATTAAGGCCGGTGACGTGTCCAACACATCTCTCCAGAATTTTTATACACAATCTGACAAAAAAAAGGTTGATTAATAGTTCCACCTGCTTCACGGCCCTCTCCAAAGCATTGGTTCTGCTATTGTGGTACTATCTAAATCTGCGCAAAAACATAACAAGATTTCAGAATTGTGCTCCGGATGTTGTAGGATTTTCTTTCTCCTTCTGCGCAATCTGCGGTGCCTGAATCCAGAACAAATTATGATTTGTGAATTAAACTCTGTAATTTTTTTTTTGCCCTTTTCTTTGTTTTGATGGTCTTAACCGATTAACTCTTCATCTTAGTTACCCTGGTTCATGTCTATCATGCAAGTAACTTCCAGATTATATTTCATGGACTTCCAGTCGTTTAACTTTTCAGATATGCTATTTGTACCCTATGCTGAAATTACATGTTCAGTTCTGTTTTTTCACTGTTTAAACTTCTAACCTATTAGACATGTTATTGCACAATAACACGTCATCATAAAAAATACACAGAAATATCATTGTTGGCTACAAATGCAAGAAAAAGTATATTTCACAGATTAGTTGTTGAGTTAATGTACCATGGTTACCTTCGTTTGCGCCATCTACGTGTGTAAAGCATCGGACCCTTTCCATCCGTGTGGGGGATCCATGGGGCACGATGTTACACCGTGTGGTTATACTGTTTTTTCACCTTTTCTTTCTCCGGTTGAGCTAATGTGCCTCACAATCTCAATCTTGATTTTTTATCCAATGCTTGTGTGCGCAGGACATATTGTTTCGCATACATTCCCTACTGCCAATGCGTGAAGCTGCTCGTACTGCTTGCATATCTCCCACCTTTTTCCATTCCTGGAGATGTCATTCCAATCTCATCTTCACTAAGGATACGATTGGCTTGAAGAGAAGTGCGTGTGGAGAGAATTTTGGCGACAAGATTGACCGCATTCTCAGGAACCACTCTGGCTGCTTGAAAACATTCAACATTGACTACTATGGCACGCACGGGTTCACCGGCACTAGTTATTTCGACCGTTGGCTTCAGATTGCTCTTAAACCAGGGATCGAAGAACTCACCCTCGTGTTGTCCGAAACAAAGCGAAAGTACAACTTCCCATGCTCGCTTTTATCTGACGGGGTTCGAAACTCACTTCGGTACCTTAGACTCCAATTTTGTGCCCTCCATCCCACAGTTGAACTGGGTCCCTTGAGAAGCCTGAAAAGCCTGTATCTGTGGCGTGTGAGCATTACATGGAATGAGTTGGAGTGCCTTATTTTCAACTCTCTTACTTTGGAGCTACTGGATCTTATTAGTTGCCCTGAGATCGAGTGCTTGAAGCTACCTTGTGCCCTGCAGCGGCTCAGCGCGCTTAGTGTTTTAGCGTGCGAGAGGCTGAAAGTGATAGAGAGCAAGGCTCCAAATCTCTCCAGTTTATACCTTTGCGGAAACTGGTTAGACTTCTCACTTGTGGAAACATTGCCAATAAAGAAACTAGAATTGCAACAAACAAACCTTATCCGTGATGCTCGTGCCAAGCTGCCATCCCTTATGCCAAATATTGAAACTCTTGCCATACAATCATCGAGAGAGGTATATATTCTCCACAATGTAGGGTGTTGTAGGCCAGTGGTTTATATGGTTAAATTAGTCTCATACCTGGTGTATCTGATACATGACATCGTTCTTGTGCAGGTGGTTGATGCACCAATGCTGCCTACCAAATTCCTCCACCTTAAGCACCTGACCATCACTGTGAGATCAGGAGCAATTGTTTTCCGAGCATATGACTACTTTTCTCTGGTTTCTTTCCTCGATGCTTCTCCTTCCTTGGAGACTTTGATATTAGATGTAAGGCGGTAACGTTGTTCATTTATTTCATCCTGCAAAGCCATCCGATCAGTCTGGGTCCGGTTAACTGAATCATACTATCCTTTTTATCGTCAGGTGACTCAGCGGCGTATGGTGCATGAATCAATTTTTGCGGATTCACAACTGAGACACATGCCTGAACACCGCCATGGCCACCTCAAGAATGTCAAGATTAGCGGTTTCAACTCTGCGAAGTGCGTGGTTGAACTAACATGTTATATTCTCAAGAACGCGGTGTCACTTGAGTGTCTTACATTGGACACCATATATGGGAGTAGGTGTGATGATCAAGGCGAGGACAACTGGTGTACTCCCATGACGGATGGCATTCTCATGGAAATTCCTTGGGCACTCTTGGCTATCAAAACACACATTGAGAATAAAGTTCCACCTACAGTTCACATAACTGTTCTGGAGCCTTGCAGCAAATGCCATGCTAATGGACTAGAGCGGGTATTATCGCAGTCGTGACATGGTGTCATTTACATTTAGTTCTAAATGAGCCATGTTTTGTATCTTGTACTATTTATGTGTGACCCTACTGTACAACAAAATTTTAATTAAATCTTGGATGGACATTTTTTTATTTTTTTCCTGGTGAGGCCTGTTGATATGGTTGCAAGGATTAGCTGGCCAATGTTGAGATATTCAGTTGCAAGATGTGCTGTGATTTTTTTCTCAAACTATATTGTTACTGGCAGCCAAGCTTAGTGCTTAATCTGCTACAACCAATTGCCAAGAGAGGCACAAGCTGCGGCAAGTAGCCAAGGAATACAACTCTTGACCAAAAAAATATACTATTTTAAAAAGTATAAAAGGAAAAAACAAGCGAATCTTTCATGTTTGAACATACTGTGAGACGCTTCAAAAGAGCATAAAAATTATTTGAAGAATAAGGTAAGAGGATACTATTATTTTAAGGGATTATCGTGAAAATGCTTCAAAAGAGTACAAATAAGGTATTCTTGTGTCCCATCGCATGAATGTGGCCTTGATTTTGAGACGGGTTTGAAGGATTCTCAGGGACGATGGGGGTTTGTGGCTGCAGCTTATTAAAGCGAAGTACTTGCAAGGCTACCCTCTTCTCACTTGTGAGCGTAGAGGGGGTCCCATTATGGAAGTCTATGTAGTCAATGAAGGATGAGATTCGACTTGGGTTCTCCATCTCCATAGGCACTAGAGATGGGACCCCCTTCTGGTTAGATCCATCGTTGGCATGAGATTTGACTTGGACTTTTCATTTCCATAGGCAATGGAGACAGGACCCTCTTCTGGCTAGATCTATGGCTGGGAGGATCTCCACTTTGTACCGAGTTCCCGAATCTGTTTGCTATTTGCTTGGACCCGATGATTTTCGTTGCCTCGTACGCCCACGATGGGAATTGGAATGTCTCGTTCCAACAAACTGTTGGAAATATGAGCAATTTCCCAAATGATTTTATTAACAGAAATACTAGATAAAGCATGACTAAAATAGTAGAGATAAAGCAAGTCATGTGTTCTGACAGAGTGAAGGTAAATAGCTTCTGCATATATAAACCGTAGCCAAACATATCTATAGCAGACGGTAGAACTAGTTGCATATATGAAGTAGAACCTAACATATGTAGGGCAAGTACTAGTAGAGGTAATCGTGGCGAGAACATGTGATGAAAGAAGATGACATACGGGACGACAAAGCAGCGAAGATCGACTTGGGGTCGGTGTCCTCGCCAGCCATGTCGTCGAGGAGGTTGTCGACGCCGGGAAGAAATCGTCGTCGAGGAAGTATTCGTCGGCGACCGGATCGTCCGTCTTGAAGAAGCCGATGGTCGCGCAGAGCGCTCCCAAAAACCTTATCACCCTTCTCCCTGACAGACTCAAAAGGTGCGGTTCGGAGGCTCTCTCGTCCCGACTCGCGGTGCACGCCGCAAGTCGGGATGAGGAAGACAACAACAGCGCAGTGCTCGAGAACTTGTGGCGAGAGGAGGAAGAGATTCAGTGCGTCTCTCTGAGAGGAGCGACCTCTCTTTTATAGGCGCAAGAGAAGGAGGCGAGAGGTTGCGTAGGGAGCTGAAGGGAATGAAAAATTTAGACATCGGCTCGGCTCATTCCTCAACCATGGCGGCGGGCGCGGGCGTGGCGAGGCGAGGCGAGGCGAGGCGAGGCGGGCAGGCGGCGGAGGAGGAGGAGCGTGGATGTCCCTCTTGTTCTCATGCTCGTACAAGTAGGGAAAGAACCTCCCTTATAAGGAGGTCCAACTCCCACTAGACTAGCAATGTGGGACTAAACTTTAGTAGTATCCCTTGTCTTGCACAAATGGGCTAAGTGGGCCTCTAGAATTTATTAGGAATTTCTGAAATAGTTATTGGGCTGCCCAATATAGACTAAATTCCAGCAATCCCCCACCAGATCCCAGAGGCACACAGAAATTTGCCTTTGGTTCCAAAACACTGTTTTATATACCGGTATGCAGTGGAGACTGTTAAGTTGAACTTCCACCTAGAACTCTATGCTACACTAGTAAGCAACTTGAGCAGTGGATGGGCCTTGAGCGCAAGTTTTCTGCGAATCTAGCTTCACATAAAGCCTTGACCGACACGTGGCTACCGTGGGTCTTCCCCTGGTGGAGCTTATCGTCATACTCCGTGACCTTTCATGAGTTTACTAGAGAGAACCCTACTCTCATAGATTGCGACGTTTGACAATCGACTCATATAGGTGTGTCCTTCAAAAGATGTTCGCAGACAACATCTACGCTTCAAAGAGCCACTTAGAACACATTAAGATATACATCAACCTGCCATGCAGATTAGGAGAGTATTGCATATTCATGGAGTGGTATTTTTAATAGTAAGGATACTCTCCTCTCAGTTGACCAACAGCTTGTCTTCCACATCTAATTCACGGGATCTCCGATCACAAAGAATAGGTTACCACTGTGAACAACTCATATTGTGGGTCTCATACCCATCTCCCTCGATGCATTATCTATCACATTACGCGATAGACCCTTAGTGAAAGGATCTGCCAGATTTTTAGACGTTTGGATATAATCCAATGAATAACTCCGGAGTTTTTCATTTTCCTGACAGACTTTAACCTTCTCTGAACATGTCTTGATGACTTCATGTTATCCTTTGAGCTGCTCACTTTTGTGATCACAGTTTGATTGTCGCAGTTCATAAGGACACCCGGTACAGGTTTCTCAACAACCGGCAAGTCATTCAAGAGCCGGCGAAGCCAATCTGCTTCGACCGTAGCTGTATCTAGTTTGTGAGTTCTGCTTCCATAGTTGACCTCGTTAAGATGGTGCGCTTGCAAGACTTCAAGAAACAACGCCACCTCCATGAGTGAATACATATCCGCTCGTGGCCTTTATCTCATCAAGACATCGAGATCCAGTTTGAGTCACTATACCCTTCAAGCACCTTTGGATGCCCGGTGTAGTGAATTCCATAATTTCTGATGCCTTTCAAATAACGCAAAACTCTTTCTAGAGCTTTCAATGCACATCTCCTGGTTTTGAGACAAACCGGCTCAGCTTGCTAACAGCAAAAGAGATGTCAGTCTTGTAGCAGCAGCTAAGTGCATAAGCGAGCCAATAATCGAGAATACTTCAATTGATCTCTAGCAATTCTTTGATTCTTTCAAGCAAAGACGCTAGCATCATATGGTGTTGGAGAGGGCTTGCAGTCACTATAGCCAAAGCGACTCAAGATCATTTCCACATAGTGAGATTGAAGCAATGTAATCCCACCATCATCATCTCTCAACAATTTGATGTTCAGAATGACATCAGCCACTCCTAAATCCTTCATCTCAAAACAACGAGATAGGAAATCCTTGACCTCCTTAATAACATTCAGATTTGTTCCGAAAATCAGTATGTCATCAACATACAAGCAAAGCATAACTCCCTCGCCCCCACCATGGCGATAGTACACACATTTGTCAGCTTCGTTCACAACAAAGCCTGCGGCTGTTAAAGTTCTTTCGAACTTCTCATGCCACTGTTTGGGTGCTTGCTTCAGTCCATACAAAGACTTCAGCAACTTGCACACTTTCCCTTTCTGACCATCTATTACAAACCCATCTGGTTGTTCCATATAAATTTCCTCATCCAACTCTCCATTTAGGAAAGCAGTCTTAACATCCATTTGATGAACGAGAAGACCATGTGAGGCAGCTAGTGAAAGTAGAACTCGAATAGTGGTCAGTCGAGCCACAGGTGAGTAAGTATCAAAGAAGTCTTCACCTTCCTTTTGGGTATAACCCTTAGCCACGAGCCGAGCCTTGTACTTTTCAATAGTACCATCAGGCCTAAGCTTCTTCTTGAATACCCATTTGCATCCTATAGGTTTGCACCCATAAGGACGATCAGTTATCTCCCAAGTTTCATTCGCCAAGATGGAATCCATCTCGCTACGAACCGCTTCCTTCCAGTAGTCAGCATCTTCCGATGCATAGGCCTCTGAAATAGAACTGGGAGTGTCATCTATGAGATATACAAGAAAATCATCACCAAAGGACTTTGCAGTCCTTTGTCTCTTACTCTAATAGGAACTTCATTGTTCTCCTCCACAGACTTTCCAAGCGTTCCATCGAAATGGCAGGTTCGGTAATTGTAATCGGTTCTGATTCGATGAACTAGGCATCTCCGATTAGATGAGGTAGCCATATCCTTCATGGGAAAGATATCTTCAAAGAAAGTCGCATCATTCGACTCCATGATCGCATCGACATGCATGTCGGTACCTCAGATTTACAACCAAGAATCTATAGCCAATGCTATGAAAAGCATATCCCAAGAAAACACAATCCACGATCTTTGGTCCAAGTTTCCGCTTCTTTGGAATTGGAACATTGACTTTCGCCAAACAACCCCATGTTCGCAGATAAGAGAGTTTTAACCTTTTCTTCTCCCATTCCTCGAATGGAGTTATCTCTTTGTTCTTTGTGGGAACTCGATTTAGGACATGACATGCTGTCAATATCGCCTCCCCACCATGCCTTGAGAGACCCGATGTGTCTAACATGGCGTTAACCAAATCAGTTAGAGTACGCTTCTTTCTTTCGCCACCCCATTTGGTGAGGTGAGTAGGAGGCGTCCTCTCATGGATTATACCATGTTCCGCAAAAAGCATCAAATTCATTGGAAAAATACTCTCCACCACGGTCGGACCTAAGCCTCTTGATTTTCCGATCAAGTTGGTTTTCCACTTCAGCTTTATAGATCTTGAAAAGTTCAAAGCCTCATCCTTAGATTTCGAAGATACACAGCAGTATCTAGTGGAGTCGTCAATTAACGTCATGAAATATTTCTTTCCACCTTTTGTCAAAACACCATTCATTTCACATATATCTGAATGTATAAGTTCTAGTGGTGCAAGATTTCTCGTCTCCATGATCACGTGAGATTACGAGGTTGCTTAGCTTGCACACACACTTGACACTTAGATCCCTTAACGGTGGTGAAACTAGGGATTCAGTTCAACTTCGCTAGTCGCGACATGCAACCAAAGTTAACATGACAAAGTCGTGAATGCCACACATTTGATTCACTATTGTTGCAAATATGATTAACAACTTTATTGCAAACATCGATAAGGATAAACGAAACAGGCCTCTCTGACTCATAGCCTTTACCAACAAAGGTTCCATACTTGGATATTACAAATTTATTCGACTCAAAGACAAGCTTGTAGCCATCTCTACACAGAAGAGATCCGCTAACAAGATTCTTATTGACGGAGGGGACATAATGCACGTTCTTCAGCCGCACGATCTTTCTCGAAGTAAACTTCAGATCGACCGTACCAACACCACGAAACGAAGCACTTGAACCATTGCCCATCAGCACGGTTGAAGTCCTGCGTCCGATAAGGCGAAAACATGGAAATATCACCGCATACATGCACATTAGCACCCGTGTCAATTAACCAATCAGGAGAATGACATACTGAAAGAATAGTGGGAAATATACCATACCCAGCATCCTTCATGTCAATGTCTCCGATAACAACATTAGCGGTCTTGCCGCCTTTCCCAGGATGACGCTTGTCATAGCGATTGGGGCAACTAGGAGCCCAATGATCAGGATCTCCACACACATGACAAGCACCTTTCTTCTTGCCATTCTTCTTCTTGAAGTTCGTGTGTTGCACAGCCTTGTTCTTCCCATCAAACTTTGCTTTACCATCAAACTTGCCCTTGTTCTTGAACTTGTGGGGCTGGAAGTTCTATACGCACCACATTGGCACTAGATCCTCCTCAATACCTCGAGCACGTGTGTCCTTTGCTCTCGCCTTTTCTTCCACATCAAGAGTGCCAATGAGATCCGGACGGAAAACTCCTGCCTCTTATGCTTGAAGAGGTAGCAAAGTTCCTCCATGAAGGAGGAAGCTTAGTGATGATACCCCGCAACAAACTTGTCCGTAGCGTATAAGCCGAAGTGCTCAAGTTCTCTAGCAAACGATCAGTATCTCATGAGCTTGCTCAACCACGGGCGCTCTTGGTCATCCTGTAATCATAGAATTGCTCCATGATGTACAGCTCGGTGCGACATCCGAGACCCCAAACTTGGCCTCGAGTGCATCCTACATATCTTTTCCATTATCAATTGGCGCATAAGCATCAACTATGTTCTCTCCAAGAACACTCAAGAGAGCAGCCTTAAGCAGAGTATCCATTTTCGAAAAGCTTGTGCTGTTGGGCATCTTGCTCTCCTTCAGTTTGCCAAGCGTGGCGTCATAGCAACTCATGGTTTGAAACCATAAGACTGCTCTCACGCGCCACCTCTTATAGTGGATACCCTCAAACATAGGAGGTCTCATGGAAGCAGCAAAACCATTCGAGGTAAATTGCCTATAATAAGGTTTTTGGATTGTTGGAAATATGAGCAATTTCCCAAATGATTTTATTAACAGAAATACTAGATAAAGCATGACTAAAATAGTAGAGATAAAGCAAGTCATGTGTTCTGACAGAGTGAAGGTAAATAGCTTCTGCATATATAAACCGTAGCCAAACATATCTATAGCAGACGGTAGAACTAGTTGCATATATGAAGTAGAACCTAACATATGTAGGGCAAGTACTAGTAGAGGTAACTGTGGCAGAACATGTGACAGAAAGAAGATGACATACGGGACGACAGCAGCAGCAGTACTGGACTTGGGGTCGGTGTCCTCGCCAGCCATGTCATCGAGGAGGTTGTCGACGTCGGGGAAGAAATCGTCGTCAGGGAAGTAGTCATCGGCGACCGGATCGTCCGTGATGAAGAAGCCAGTAGTCGCGCAGAGCGCTCCCCAAAAACCTTATCACCCTTCTCCCGTACAGGACTCAAAAGGTGCGGTTCCGGACTCGCGGTGCACGCCACAAGTCGGGATGAGGAAGACAACAGCAGCGCAGTGCTCAGGAACTTGTGGCGAGAGGAGGAAGAGATTCTGGTGCGTCTCTCTGAGAGGAGCGACCTCTCTTTTATAGGCGCAAGAGAAGGAGGCGAGAGGTTGTGTCGGGAGCTGAAGGGAATGTGGGAGACAAAACGAACAGACAGCAGCCGAAGAGGCGCGCCTTTCAGAAAAATGTTTCAGCTTCCGAGTGACCTTTCGCATACCCACGAACAGACAGCAGCCGAAGAGGCGCGCCGTTCAGAAAAATGTTTCAGCTTCCGAGTGACCTTTCGCATACCCGTAGTGCGTGGCAAAAATTTAGACATCGGCTCGGCTCATTCCCGCAACCCGCAACCCGCGACGCGACGCGTCGGGACGAGGCGAGGCGGGCGGCGGAGGAGGAGCGCGCGTGGATGTCCCTCTTGTTCTCATGCTCGTACAAGTAGGGAAAGAACCTCCCTTATAAGGAGGTCCAACTCCCACTAGACTAGCAATGTGGGACTAAACTTTAGTAGTATCCCTTGTCTTGCACAAATGGGCTAAGTGGGCCTCTAGGATTTATTAGGAATTTCTGAAATAGTTATTGGGCTGCCCAATATAGACTAAATTCCAGCACAAACATTTGGGCCTGAGCAAACCGTAGCTTGCCCGACCTTCGGACGGCCCTCTCACCAATACTACCGGACTATCTAGACATCATATCTTCGCACTTGGCCTCATCAGGGCTCTTCTCTGTCAGCTCGGCATATCATACTCTATGTCGTGAGCTGACTCGTGCGTGCACCACACCTCTGTGGAAAACGTCCCTTCCATAGAAGATCAAGATTTTTGTATGGCAGCTTCTATGTGGTCGCCTCCCATCGGGAATGGAAGTGGTTAAGCGGCAAGGGCCTAGCTACGGGCTTTGCCCTCTTTGTGGAGTTCTGGAGTATGGAACCCACATCTTCTTCGTCTGCCCGCTACATGTTTCCTTTGGAGCTTTGTCTATGAGGCTCTCGGGCCTGAGTGGGAGGCCCAGGACCTGGCTGAGTTTCTGGAAACTCAGGGCAACCATAGTAGTACGAGGAGACACCTCTTTTGGTTAGTGTTTGTGATGATGACATGGACCCTTTGGATGACGTGTAACAAGACGAGTTGGTCTTCATTCGACGGGCCACTGACTCTATTTTAATTTCTAGCCTTTTGCAGCACTAACATCCGCTCTCTAGGCAACGAGGCCGAGATAGGTTAGGCGGCATGATGGGCGCTCTGATTGTGGCAGAGCGCCGCCTTGCAATGCCTTCTACCCATTGATTTGTTGGCCTCTTCGTGGCGTTTTTCCATATATTTTTATTAGGGCATGTTTGTATTGTTGCCCTTGCAGACCATTGTTTATTTTTTCTCAGTACCTAAACATATTGTATGGACATCCTGTTTGTTTTATCTATAAAGGGGGGAGAAAGATTGTTTGGAGATGAGAAATTTCAATACTAGTGGAATACATATCGTCTATCATGGAACGATATAAAAGTGCACAACAACGACTATAACCAACACTACAGGGGCAGGGTTGGTGCTACCGGTGCATGCAATTGAAAAAAGTTCCTATGTATGAATGTCGAAAAGTTATGAAAAAAATGCCATGGTGGCAACGAGAACATACTGAAAGATTTGAAATCCGAAACAAAAAATGACAAATTCCCCAATGACGAAGAGATAAGAGAAATCATGAACGTTGATGCGTATTTGCATGGATCTTGGAGATAACAGAAATGAGAGAGAGAGAGAGAGAGAGAGAGAGAGAGAGAGAGAGAGAGAGAGAGAGAGAGAGAGAGATGACCAAACTCTGACCGAACCCAGTGACATAGGAATAGCCTAGTTGAGGCATCTCTGGCCGAACTCCTAAAATATAACTCTTCAAACTTCTACTCAAACCTTAACTGATCAAATTTGAGGAACTAAAAAACCGTGAACATGAACAAACTCCTCAAACGAACTAAACCCCACATGGAAAAGTCTCTCCCGTTTCTTCCTTCTTTCTTCTTCCTTCTTCTTTCCACATGGCCAAAGACAACTTCACGTCACTATATGGTATCCATGAGTTAGCTAAAATTTGACAGAGACTTACCGTGTGTGACATAAGTGTGCGAGGAAGTAGTCGAGAAAGTAGCCAAAATTCCTCCTACACAGGCTATGACTTGGGCACTCATCTGAATGATTTCTTCCACTCATCTTTATCTTAGTGGCACAATGGTGTGGTCCATAACGAAATTCATCTGAATCGGCAAAGATGGCCGACAACCACTTTTCATGTACATTTTCTTAGTGTGCATGAGCTTTTTCTTTGTAGGTGTTTCTTCGCGTGTGTTGCACCTTTGCTAGTGGAGCTTTGCCACGCCTGTGTGAAATAGTTGTGAAATTTAGTGATATTAGTTGGCAAGTTTTAGCGGAAGGGGGGCCACCGTGAAATTCAAGGGGAGGAGAGAGATTTATGAGACAAGTTACGTAGGTGCAGGAGTTTCCTTGCGTGTCAGGCTGCAGGTGGGACTGCTCGTGGGTGTCCCACCTCAGCCCACTTCATTCCGTTACAGCTTGGTGGGCATGAGCGGGCAGCCCGCTAAAGCTTAGACGGATTAAGTGGGGTTAAGTGGATAGGCTGTAGAAGTAGCATCCTACCTGATAAATCGATAATGTATAAAACAGAGAACAGAGTTAGATGGCGCACACAAGAGGACGACGCGGAGCTTGGACCTTGTCATCCTCGCGCGTGGCATTCACATTTTGAACCGTGGACTCGAGTGCAAGCATGGCCGACCGGCACGGTGTCCTGGCCCGGCGTGCCCGACACCGTCAAGGACTCGAGTGCAAGCATGGCCGAGGGCTCCTGCAGCTCGCGCCGTGTTGACACCGTCAAGGTGCGGCCGCGCGCGTCGAGCAGGCGCGCCGGTGAGAGTGCCTGCACTGCGGCGGCTCCCCTTCACCTGGGCCGCCTCGCCGGCGGCCACCGAGCTTGAGACCGTTGTTACAGATTGACTGGGTAAGGCGCTACAGCTCCCGGAGCAGCTGCTCTTTTGCGGCAGCGGCGGCGGCACGCTGCTGGGGACTTCGTGCGAGGCCATGCTCTGCACCATCGTCGCCGCGAGGGACCGGAAGCTCGCCAAAGTAGGAGGCGAGGAGAGGATGGGCGACCTCGTCGTCTACTGCTCCGAGCAGACCCACTTCTCGTTCAAGAAGGCCACACACGTCGCCGGCATTCGCCGGGTTGATACCGACGAGCCGCAAGAGTGGCTTCACGCTGTCGCCAGCCGCACAGCAGGCCGCCGTGCGCGCCGACGAGGCGGCGGGGAGGGTCCCACTGTTCCTGTGCGCAACGGTGGGGACCACGCCGACTGCGGCGGTCGACCCTCTCCGCGAGCTGTGCGCCGTGGAGGCGGTCCACGACGTGTGGGTGGACGTGGACGCAGCCTACGCCAGCGCGGTGTGCATTTGCCCGGAGTTCAGCCACATCGCCGCGGGCGTTGCGGAGGTGGACTCGTTTTTTTTTTTTTTTTTTGAGGGAGCGGCGGTGGACTCGTTCAGGCACAAGTGCCTGCACCGCGGCGGCTGCCCTTTTCAGCAGAGAAATCTATCGAGTGAAGTGGCTAGTGCGTAAGATGGGGTCCCAATGGATTAATAGGTCTATCCCACTTAATTTTTTCCTTGCCCAATGGGAATCCACCAAAGCATTTTAAGTGGGATGGGCTGGCTAGTCCCATTTAGTTCCACTCCCACCTGCAGCCTGACTTGCGTGTGACTGGAGATGACAAGGGGAACGCCGCCGGACGATGAATAGAAGCGCCGTCATGGGCGAAGACCACAAGAAGACAAAAAAGTGTAAAAGAAAAGTTTGCGGATGTTCATCAAGCCGGAGGTTGGCGGGGCCACAGGGTGTCAACCGGGTGCGGGGTGTTCGTTGAAGGCAAGGAACACAACAAGGCGACGCCGTGCACGCAGCAGAACAAGAGAAAGAGGCGTTCCTGTAAAAGAGAGGAAATCTTTTGCTAAGGCTTGATTTTGCTCTCTCAACTTTGAGAGGCAGCTAACACTTTTGTTAAAGGTTCTGACAGTTCGCCAACTTATTAGGGAAACGATTGTGACCGGAGCGCCGGCTCAATTTTCAGCCGGCCGCGAGCCTCGCTGGCATCCCGCGCCCACCAAAACAGCACCCCCGCGTGAGACACATTTTTTAGGCCCCACGTAGATCGCACCCTCCTCCCTTATCTTTTCCCAACCGCACACCTTCATCCCCGACCTCCAGCTGCATCCCTCCCCATGGTCGTGTTTTCTTCTTCCTTTCCCCCTGCGTTGTTGCCGCTCACCTATGTCGCTGGCTCGTCGCACCACCCGCGCTCCGGTTGCACCACCGCACACCCGTTGTAGCAAATTTGGTCGACGGAGGTAGCTTTTTCCACTGCCGGTTGCAATAAATTCGCAACCGTCGTCGCCGGCCACACTTTTGCCGTCTTCGTGTTTGTAGCAAAAACGGAAAAAGCTTCAACCAGTGCATGAAAAAGATTCATCCGGTGAGTGAAAAAGCTTCAATGGCCATGAAAAAAAGCTTCATCGGCGACCATTTGTTACACACTTTGTTAGTTTTTGCTACAACCGGTGACCAATTTTGATGCATTGCCAATGGCCAGAGTTCTTCAGATAAGGTGCATGTCGACGATGGAGCTCCGATTTGTTGCAACCGGCAACTTGCAAAGCTTCCACCAATGAGTTCGATGGCGATAGATGGAAGTGGCAACCAGGGAGACGATGACGATGCGAGCGGCATGCACCCGACGGCGAGCGTCGTCGGCGAGGGCGTCCAGCGACGCACCTAGCATTGCAACCATTGGGGCGGTGAGCTGCAGCCGGTGCTACAATGGCGTGAAGTCGGAGCGGCGACCCGTCATGGCGATGAGCTGCAAAAACACGACGGTCAGCGATGAGGGGCCGGCAATGAGGGATGCGAACGACGGCGACGATTTGCAAGCATGGCGCGGTAAGGCCGGTGGTGCTAGCTGTCAGCTTTTCTTATCTCCGCGGGCGGTGGCGTGATTTGGGGAAGAAAACCACGGATACAGGCGGAGGATCTGATCTGACAGTTGAAGGGGTTGCATCACACGTTGCATCGATCGGCTGGGGCTCGACCGGCCCAACAGTTGGGCCAGCGCGCCGGCGCAGATAGCTGCCCAACTTATTATCTTATAGGGTATGAAACGGCGTTTTTCCCTCTCATTAGGGTTTTTCTTTTCTCTCGCCTCCACCGGCGACGTTGAGCGTTTATCCGTCCCTCGCCGCCGCTCGTTTGACCGCTCCGCTCGGGCTGATCAAGGGGCAGTCCAGTACTGCTTCCCGGCCTTGACAGGAGGGTTAGACGGGGTTGGGAGGTGTTAGGGTTTCTAGGGCTAGAGCGCGGTGTTCGTTGCCGCGAGATCGGATCCAAGGCCTGTTCTGGAGATGGCGAAGCAAGGCGTCCTGGGCGCTTCATGCAGCAAGTGGAAGGGAAAGCTTGAAGATCTCATGGAGGAACTGGCCCTGAAAGAGGATGACCTAGATGATGTAGTTTTCGAGGAGGATGACGTGCCACCAGTGGAGGATCTCAGGTGGATGACCCTGGTTCGCGTCCATATTGATAAAGGGTTTAGCTCATATTGGTTCTTCCGTAACATGCGCTCTGCCTGGGATCTTGCAAGGAGAGTTAAGATCAAAACGCTTGAAGAGAACTTGTTCATCATGCAGTTCGAGTGTCTAGGTGATTGGGAAAGAGTGACACAAGGGGGGCCGTGGCACTTTCGGGGTAACCCGGTGATTATTGAGCCTTATGATGGTTACTCCAAGCCCTCATCGATCGAGCTTTTCAAGTTTGAGATTTGGGCAAGGATCCTTGACTTACCGATCGCGTATCATGGAAAAGTGAAAGCACTGGCAGCAAAGATTGGAGAGTTTGTGGAGTCTGAGCCGTCGTCTTTTGATTTTGAAGGCAATTTCTATAGGGTGAGGATCCGTCTGGATGTGCGCAATCAGCTGAAGAAAGCGACCTCTATTGTTCGTGGGGGTCAGCGTGAAATTTTTGCGGTGAAATACGAGCGACTCCCAGATTGGTGCCAGGTTTGCGGCATGATGGGCCATGAATTCAAAGAGCATGGTGATGGTGTTCACCCTCCCTCCGCCCTGATCTTCAAAAATGTCAGAGCACCCGCAACTACGGCGTGGGGCACTCGCCGCGGAAACAACGGGCGAAGATCCAAGGGAACAGAGGGAGGGGGCAGCTCAGTACAGCGATCGCATGAGGATGACAATGGGGGGGGGATGACACCGAGATGGAGGACAATGAGGCAACCCGCAAGAGGACGTCTAAAGAGGTAGCGGCTGTGATCGCTCCCGGGACAGCTAGTACGAGTCTGGATATCGTGCCGGTTGTAAACAGCAATGGTAGTACAGGAGATCTACCGCTCAGCCCACCTCCAAAGCAAGAACCAAAGCGTTCTAAACTTTCGCTGCAGCCAGAGAAGTTGCCAAATCCAAGTGGAAGGAAGAACTCAGCGGGTCTCAAAATTCTTGATGCAAAAGCGGCAGCCTCCCCGGCGGAGGACCGCCGAGCACAATGAGTAGCCTCAGCTGGAATTGCCGGGGACTAGGCAACGCCCCGACAGTTCAAGAGCTACGAGAAATCATTTTAAAGTTTGCCCCTAAAGTTCTTTGTATCGTTGAAACACAGATTGGTCAAGTTAGAGCTGAAAATCTATCAAGTACTTTAGGTTTTGATTCATCTTTTGCTGTTGGTTCCACCGGTAGAAGTGATGGTTTAGCTTTCTACTGGAATAATGAAATAAAAATTGAGGTGTTGGGCTACTCACAGTATCATATTGACGTGAAGATCTCTGAGATGGGAGGAGACCCGTGGAGGCTGCCGTGCTTTTACGGAGAGGCACAAACTCATCTCCGTCACGGAACTTGGGACACAATGAAAAATTTGGCTGCCTTACAAAACATGCCATGGATGTGCATTGGTGATTTTAACGAGGTTCTCCGATATGATGAACACGAGGGTATTGGACAGAGAAGTCAAACCCAGATTCAAGGTTTTCGTGATGCAGTAGATGTGTGTGGCATGATTGATCTTGGTTACCAGGGTTGCAACTGGACTTTCGAAAAAAAGGTCACTGGCGGATCATATACAAGAGTCAGGCTTGACAGGGCTTTGGGCACGCCCGAGTGGTGTGCTTGCTTTCCACTAGCAGTGGTAGATCACTTAACAGCCGCGACATCTGATCACGCTCCTATAAATCTCACGTTGGCTCATGTGGAAAGAAGGAAGCAGGGAGATAAACTGTTTCGGTATGAATGCATGTGGGACACGCATCCTGAGTTGATCCCTACAGTTCAGCATGCATGGGAGGCGAACGGCCCTAATCTAACTACGGCGGAAGTTCGAGCAAATTTGCAATCCCTGTCCAATAACTTGGGGGAGTGGAGCAGGTCAACTTTTGGGAGTGGCAAGTCAGAGATAAGAAGGCTGAAGAAAGATTTAGAGCGGCTCAGGAGCGATCCAGCTAGGACTGCACCTAGTCATGTTGAGATCAAAACAAATGATCGCCTGATTGAGCTTTATCTTCGGGAAGAAATAATGTGGCGCCAACGTTCGCGGGTGGCGTGGTTGTCGGAGGGGGATAGGAACACACACTTTTTCCACCTTCGGGCATCAAACAGAAGGCGCAAAAATCTGATAAAAGCTTTGCAGAAGCAAGATGGACAGCTTACGGAAGAGTTAACGGAGATGCAACAAATGGCACTGGATTTTTATAAAACCTTATACACTTCGAAAGGGGTGGAGGGGCTGGATGATGTGCTTCAACATGTCCCCTCAAAGGTAACAGAGGCGATGAATGAGACTCTTTTGGCGCCGTACAAGGAGGAAGAAGTTAAGAATGCACTCTTCTAGACGTTTCCGACAAAGGCTCCGGGGCTGGATGGTTTTCCGGCGCATTTCTTTCAGAGGCACTGGGATATCTGTGGTGCGGTGGTGACACGAGCTGTTCTGAACATAGTTCGAGGAGAAGAGAGTCCGGAGTGTGTGAATGATACTATTTTGGTACTAATGCCCAAGATATCAAAACCAACTCTTCTGTCTCAATTTTGACCTATCAGTTTATGCAATGTTGTCTACAAGATAGCTTCAAAGGTTCTAGCTAATAGACTGAAGGTAATACTCCCTGATGTTATTTTTGAAGAGCAATCAGCCTTTGTGCCTGGCCGGCTTATTTCTGATAACATAATCTCAGCATATAAGTGTCTGCACTTTATGAAAAGGAACATATCAAAGAATAATAATTATTGTGCTCTCAAGCTCGACATGATGAAGGCGTATGACCGAGTGGAGTGGAACTACTTGGAAGCTATTATGAGGAAAGTGGGCTTTGCAGCATCATGGGTCTCCACTGTCATGACCATGGTGAGAACAGCTTCTTTTTCAGTAATGTTTAACAGATGCAAATCAGAGGAGTTTTTACCTTCCAGAGGTATTCGTCAGGGAGACCCTATCTCTCCATACCTTTTCTTGTTGGCAGCATAGGGCCTTTCGTGCCTATTAAAATCTCATAATATGTCATCCCAGCTCAGCGGCATCAAGGTGGCTCCATCGGCTCCGTCGGTGAACCATCTTTTATTCGCGGATGATAGCGTGCTGTTTTTCAGGGCTAGTGTTGATGGAGCAGAAGAAGTGTCACACCTTTTGGATACTTATTGTAAGGCCTCGGGTCAGAGGATCAACAAGGAAAAATCTTCGTTCTTTTTCAGCAAAGGATGCCCACAGATCGTCAGAGATGCAGTAAAGGGAAGTCTCCAGGTTCCTAAAGAATCTTTAAGTGACAGTTATCTTGGTATGCCCATGGATGTTGGACATGCAAAAAAGGGCACCTTCAAGCACTTGAGCGACAGGGTGTGGGATAAGGTGAAAGGCTGGATGGGCAAGTGCTTGTCTGCAGGGGGTAAGGAGGTGTTGATCAAGTCGATTGCATAGGCTATTCCGGTTTACTCCATGTCTTGTTTCAAGCTCCCCAGAGGCTTATGTGAACACATAAATTCTATCATCCGCAAGTTCTGGTGGGGCTGCAAGGAAGGGTAACGAAAGCCGGCTTGGGTATCATGGGAAGTAATGACGCGGCCAAAGTACTTGGGAGGAATGGGTTTCAGAGACCTCGAGCTCTTTAATCTAGCATTGTTAGCTAGACAGGTGTGGAGGGTGCTGCACGATCCTTCATCACTGAGTGCCAGGATCCTCAAGGCGTCTTATTTTCCAAATGATGAGTTTCTTATGGCAGAGTTGGGTTCACGTCCCTCGCAAATATGGAGAGCTATCCTAGAAGGGCGAGACATCCTAAAATAGGGCATAATTCGAAGGATTGGCAATGGCCACATGACGAACATATGGGATCATAATTGGATTCCTAAGGAGGGATTGTCGTGGTTCTAAGTCTGACAGTAGAGTGGGGGGTAGGTATGGAGAGGCAAGATCCTAGCTATGGAGCAGTTGTAAACACAAGAGATGTACGAGTTCAGGCCCTTCTCGGAGGAAGTAACAGCCCTACGCCTCGGAGCCCGGAGGCAGTCGAGTGAATTATGTGTGTATGGATTACGAGGTGCGAACCTTTTACCTTGAGGAGGGGGTGGCTTATATAGTGTCCTTGATCACCTCCGGCCCTCGATGTCAGGGTTTAAAGTACATTAAGTCTAGGCGTTACTGGTAACGCCTCACATAAAGTGTCCTAAATGCCATAAAGACTACTTAATTACAGTCCGTTACGATGCAGAGTGGTTCTTGATCTTCTGGTGGTGGAGTGAGTCTTCATGGTCGAGTCCTTCGAGTCCGTCGAGTGAAGTCTCTCTTGGTCGACTGGAAGGCAGTTTCTTCTGAGGGTGTCCTTGGGTAGGGTACTTAGATTAGGTCTATGACCCTACCCTAGGTACATGACTTCATCATTAGCCCCCGAATGTATCGAGGTTTGAGTGAAGAGGGAGTTGATAATATTTCCGACCTGCTTTTGTGTTCTGGAAGTGTATCATCTTGGACCGATAATCTCTTCATTGATAACAGCAACTTTTCTTTCAGTCGCCTTGATCCATTCTTTTCTCTCGTCGAGTGAACTTTTGAACTTAGTAATTTCCGAGCGACGGATCGCAGGAAATCTCTCGCCTGTCAGACCGATCTGCTGTTAATGGATTTTGTGGGATCGAATTTTTGGAAGCCTTGAAGGCGGACTTGGCCTTCGGATGGGATAGGGCATAGATGCCTCAATTCCTGCGCCGTCTTTTTCGCCACGTATCGCGTACGCGCTACTGTTTCGGGATGTGATTGGATTGCCTGGGCTCACTTGTCATCCACTTGGAAGTGCCCTTATAAAGTGCGCCCGGCGAGGGTTTTTTGAACAGTACCTCCCCACTTCTCCTTCTGTCCTCTCCGCCTCCGCCCACCGCGCGTGCTCTCGCCTCCGCCCAACCACTCCTCGCACGCTTCCCCGGCAACAATGGTGAAGGAGAAGACGGCGGCTCTGGAGCGCGCGAAGAAGGCGACGGCGACGGGGAAGGCGAAAGGGAGAGTGACCAGTCGGGGCGGATCCTCGTCAAGGTCCCGCCTGCCGCATGGCTGGGTCCAAGGAGATTGGATCCGGTTGACCATCACCCAGAAAGATCTCACTGAGATGGCCAACGAGGGTTTGATCCCCCACGGGGCAACGAGGCTCCCGGGGAACAAGTGGCAACCACAGCCTGAAGAGGGTGAGTGTGTTCTTCTGGCTACCCACGTCGACCGTGGGTTCTCTCTGCCTCCGAGTGTTTTCTTTCGTGGTTTCTTGAATTTCTTTGGGGCGCAACTCCACCACTTCAATCCGAATTCCATCGCCTATTTTGCTGCCTTCGCGTCCATGTGCGAGAACTTCCTGGGCTGCCGACCACACTGGGGTCTGTTCAAGCACATATTCACTTGTCATTCTCAGACAGTGAAAAAGGCGAGTCTAGACGACGATAGGACTAAGGTTATCCAAATGTGCGGGGGTCTTGGGATTCAGATGAGGAGCAAGAGTACTTTTCCGGCCATGACCCTTCCCGAGTCGGTCAGAGGATGGCAGTCGACTTGGTTCTACTGCCAAACGAGTCGACGCCGGTGCAGTCGAGTGGTCTCCCTCCGTTTACCATGGACCGAGCAAGCAAACCCTCTTCTCAGAAGGTGCTCCCTGAGGAGAAAGCCCAAGTGAAGATGTTGATGGAGCGGGTAGTCCAGCTAGTTCGGGAAGGAGTGACGGGTATGGACCTTCTTGAGGTCTTCCTTAGGCGGCGCATCCAACCACTTTAGTATCGAGGCCATTGTATGTGGCTGTACTGTGGAACCGAGGATGAAACTCGGGTCCATCCAGAAGCAGTCGACGACGCCACACTGGAAAGGTGGATGGCCGCGGTCAGAGGGAATAAAGACAACCCTCGAGGAGCCAGGAGGATTCCGCCACTCGACCATTCTAGCACTCCAGACAAGGTATGCCCACTTTATCCCCAATTGTAATCTTGCCATACTTATTCTGCTTTCGCCGCAAATTGGTCGATTGATCTTTGTCTTGGTGTCTGTCAGGCCCTCACCGAACTATACTCGATGCCCAATGGGCCTTGAGCGCCCGGTGAAGAGGAGGAAGGAAGTGGAGGCAAAAGTCAAGAGGACTGGGATTCGGATGCCGCTGATGACGATGATGGTGATGACTCTGATGGGGAGGAAGAAGAGGAGGAGGAGGAGGAAGTTGCACCGCCTCGCTCGGAGAGGCGCTCAAAGCTCATCCATGACCCTGCCACCAAGCGTGGTAAGGGGGTCGCAACCGTCGCTCAGTCGATCAAGCGCCCTCGAACCACTTCTCCGGGCCCGACTGAGAAAGCCCCGAAGCAATCCAAGGTGGCTCCGTCGAAGCCGGCCAAGGTCTTGCCGAAGATGAAGATGGTGATCCCCACTATCTCAGGGTAATGATGTTGCTTGAATTTTTCCGTTCCCCATGAACTTATCTTTGGTCGACTCATAAATCAACCGACTGTCTTTTGGAACCGCAGTGCTGCTACTTCTGATACCTCAGCTAGGGCTGACGATCATGAGATGGAAGACGCTGCCACTTCAAAACCTGGTATGACTCTCGTAATTCCGTCTTTTAGTCGATTGGCTCTTAGTCTCTAATTCTGATTCTTTTCTGTAGCTCCATCCAATGTCGTTATCACCCTTCCTGACGATGATGACGATGAGGAACCACTGAAGCAAAGGAGGAGCAGGAAAGCGTCTGCTGTCGTGGTGACTCGGGGCGTGCGGCCCGAGACTTTGGTCGCGAAGGGGAGAACACCACTCGGTCCACCGTATCTTCGCGGTGCCGTTGACGAGTGCTCACCCAGCGTCGTCAGTGCTGCACAGCCTTCACTCTTCTCGACCCTCGTCCCGGAGGACCAAGCGGTCTGCTTGAAGCGTCGCCGGGGAGTCATGATGGAGCAGGTGAAGGCCATCCGGGAGGCTAGCCGGAGCAGCCTATGGCGCGATTCCGCTCTCGAGTGCGTTCAGGTCAGTCGGTCACCGCCTGTTCTGTTAGGATATGATGTCTGAAGATTCTTCTTTTCGAAATTCTTAGTGATTGTCCTACACCCACTGGGTGTGTCGATTGAAATTCCGAACTAGTGGGGGCACGCTGAGTGCACCCACTGGGTGTAGTCCCCAAGGCTATGGTGGACTGCTGGCAGTCGACCATAGTCTTTATGTCTTGAAATTTTTCCTTCATTCGATTAGGTCGAACGGATTTTCAGACCGGTGGGGGCACGCTGAGTGCACCCACTGGGTGTAGTCCCGAGGCGTGGTCGATCATTGCTGGCGATTGACTACGATCTGAAGCTACTACTGTTTTTTTTTTGTTGGTCGACTGGTCGACTCTATCTTGATAGAACTAGTGGGGGCACGCTGAGTGCACCCACTAGGTGTAGTCCCCGAGACTACGGTCAAATGTTTGTATTTGGTTGTAGTCTTAGAAACGTATGATTTTTCCTTAGTCACTCGGAAGTGAATTATCTTTGACATTTTGTCGATTGGTTCTTTGTAGAAATCCTACAACCTGGCGGCTCGTTACACCGAGTTGGAGAACAAACATATCCAACTCGAGCTTGATCTGAAGCTGGTCCAGGAGAATTTGGCGAAGGCAAAGGAGGATACCAAAGGTATGTTTGGTGAGGCCTCGACGACTGCTTTTGCCCCTCATTTGTTTCAAAGTCTGATCTTGCTGTTACTTTGCAGGCAAAGTGAAGGAGGCCCAGAAGAAGAAAGACCTTGAGCTAGCTGAGATGCAGAAGACAGCCTTACAGAAGACCAAGCTCGCAGACGAGAAGTTGGTTTCGGTCACCAGGCTTGAAGAAGAAAACACCAATCTGAAAGCTGCTCTTGATATTGCCACTAAAGAAGTGAGTCGACTGAAAAGTGACAAGATTGCCCTGAACGACAAAGCCAGTGAGTTGGTGGGGAAGAAGAAAGATCTGGAGGCTTATCTGGGCGGACTCGCCAAGAAGCTGTTCCTCATGCTCGAAGGTAAACCTTCGCACCAAGAAAGTATTTTTACAGTGATCTTTCCATTCGACTGTTGTCTTGACTCGGTGGTTGTGCTTGCAGAATTTGCCAAAACTTTGAAGAGGAGACTGGTCGACTGGAACCAAACCTGGACCCCATCAACTCTCCGGTGAATGATAAAGTCGCCATGAACGTGTTCCGGCTCGAGTCTCGTGTTGCTGCTGTCATTGATTATCTCGCAAGGCTGAAGGTCGCCACTTCCCGCATTGACACTACGCTCTCGCCCAGGGAGACGCTCTAGTATGACCTCGAGTCTCGATGACTCGACTAAACACGATCCTTGGTCGAGTGCGGAGTGGAAGAAGTCTTACGCGGTGCGGTGCAGATGTCGCTCGTATGCGCCCGAATCCATTGCAAGGATGCGAGAGGACAAGTGGCGGCTCTTGGTGGCTAACACCAAGAAGCATGATTTCCGGTCTTTCATGGAGACTTTCATCGCCGCTGCCACTCGGATCGTGGATGGAATCGACCTTGATGAGTTTGTTGCACCTTCCATCCCTCCACAGGAGGGGTAAAAAACTTCTTGAGCTCGACACTTTAAATTTGCCTCGGTATGCCGAGTGATTTTGTAACCGACAAACCTTAACAGGCCTAGCGCCTGAGCATTTTCGGTTCCGTTAGGTATCTATCGAACTTGGATTGACGTTTGAATATGCTTGCATTTGGCTTGAGATGTCTTTTGCGAGGTTAAGCGAGGTGCTCATTGCAATCGACTTGTTCCCCAATTCACTTAGGCGGAGCACTGGGCTGCGGCTAAGCCTCCAGTGGGGCGTGCTCTCCACTCGATAGGATTTTCAAAACTTAGGCGAGCATTGGGCTGCAGCTAAGCCCCCGAGTGGGAGGTGTGCTCTCCACTCGGTAGGATTTTTATAACTTAGGCGAGCACTGGGCTGCAGCTAAGCCTCCGAGTGGGAGGTCTGCTCTCCACTCGGTAGGTTTTTTATAACTTAGGCGAGCACTGGGCTGCAGCTAAGCCCCCGAGTGGGAGGTCTACTCTCCACTCTGTAGGATTTTTATAACTTAGGCGAGCACTGGGCTGCAGCTAAGCCTCCGAGTGGGAGGTCAGCTCTCCACTCAGTAGGATTTTTATAACTTAGGCGAGCACTGGGCTGCAGCTAAGCTCCCGAGTGGGAGGTCTGCTTTCCACTCGGTAGGATTTTTATAACTTAGGCGAGCACTTGGGCTGCAGCTAAGCCCCAGTGGGAGGTCTGCTCTCCACTCGATGGGATTTTCACGTTGTACTTGTGGCGTGGCTCGAAGGAGAGGTCGCGATCGACCTGTACCTCGTCCTTCTTGCGACCGCATGTTGTACTTAATGGCGTGGCTCGGAGGAGAGGTCGCGATCGACCTGCACCTCGTCTTCCTTGCGACCGCATGTTGTACTTGTGGCGTAGCTCGGAGGAGAGGGTCGCAGTCGACCTGCACCTCGTCTTCCTTGCTACCGCACATTGTACTTGTGGCGTAGCTCGGAGGAGAGGGTCGTAGTCAACCTGCACCTCGTCTTCCTTGCTACCGCACGTTGAATTTGAACTTAGGCGAGTACCTGGACTGCAGCTAAGCCCCCGAATGGGAGTCTGGCTCTCCACTTGGTAGGATTTTATTGAAACTTAGGCGAGTACTTGGACTGCAGCTAAGCCCCCGAGTGGGAGTCTGGCTCACCACTCGGTAGGATTTTATTGAAACTTAGGCGAGACGGATTCGCAGCTAAGCCCCCGAGTGGGAGTCTGGCTCACCACTCGGTAGGATTTTATTGAAACTTAGGCGAGACGGATTCGCAGCTAAGCCCTCGAGTGGGAGTCTGGCTCACCACTCGGTAGGATTTTATTGAAACTTAGGCGAGATGGATTCGCAGCTAAGCCCTCGAGTGGGAGGCATACCCTCCACTCGGTAAGGATTTTTTTTTACAAACTTAGGCAAAACGGATTCGCAGCTAAGCCACCCACTGAGGGGGAAATTTTTCTGAATAAATAAAAGTGACAAAAATCATTGGGGAAATTATGACACTATTATCTGGCGAAACATGAACTACAGAAGTACTTTTATTACAACTCATCTGAGTGAAAACTTAAGTGTAAAATGGGCGGAGTAGCTCCGCGTTCCAAGCTCGGGGCTCGTCGATATTGTGCTTGACGTTGTAGAGACGGTACGCTCCGTTGTGGAGAACCTTGGTGACGATGAAGGGTCCTTCCCAAGAAGGAGCAAGCTTGTGTTGTTTCTGCTGATCCACTCAGAGAACCAAATCTCCTCCCGGGAAGGCTCGACTCTTCATGTTTCTAGCGTGGAAGCGACACAAGTCCTGTTGGTAGATGGTCGATCGGATCAGAGCCATCTCTCTTTGTTCCTCTAAAAGGTCGACTGCATCTTGCCGCGCTTGTTCCGCTTCAGCCTCGTTGTAGAGCTCAACTCGAGGAGCATTGTGGAGCAGATCACTCGGCAAGACCGCTTCAGCTCCATAGACCAAGAAGAATGGAGTTCTTCCGGTCGACCGATTAGGCATGGTCCGTAGACCTCAAAGCACTAAGGGAAGTTCATCGACCCATGCTCCAGCCGCATGTTTGAGATCACGCATCAGTCGGGGTTTCAACCCCTTGAGGATCAAGCTATTGGCTCGCTCTGCTTGTCCATTCGACTGAGGATGGGCGACTGAAGCGTAGTCGACTCGTGTGCCTTGAGATGTGAAGAATGCTCTGAATTCCTCCGAATCGAAGTTTGACCCATTGTCAGTGATGATGCTGTGCGGGACTCCATATCTGAATATCAGTTCTCTGATGAAACTGACAGCAGTACCGGCGTCAAGGTTCTTAATGGGTTTAGCTTCAATCCACTTGGTGAACTTGTCGACTGCCACCAGTACATGCATGAAACCGCTTCGACCTGTCCTCAAGGGGCCCACCATATCCAATCCCCATAGTGCGAAGGGCCAAGCAGGTGGTATGGTCTTGGTAGACTTGAGCTTGTGTGACATGTTGGAGTAAAAGCGACATCCCTCGCACTTGTCCACTATCTCCTTTGCCATCTCATTCGCCTTTGGCGATAAAATCCGGCTCGGTATGCTTTGGCCACGATGGTCGAGAAGGGCGCATGATAGCCACAGGTCCCCAGTGGATATCATCAAGGATTATTCGACCTTCTTACGGCGTTATGCACTTCGACCAACTCTAGTCGCGCTCTCTCGTATAGCTGCCCTTGATCACGATAAAGGCTTTGGATCGGCGAGCGATCTGTCGAGCCTCTTCTTAGATCCTCTGGGAGCTCTTTTCTTAGGATATACGCGATATATGGAACTGTCCACTTGGGAGTGATCGCTAAAACCTCCATGACCAAGTCGACCACCGCTGGAACTTCAACTTCAGTCGGATCTGTGGCACTCTTGGGCTGCGGAGCTTCTTCAGTAAAAGGATCTTCTTTGACTGATGGAGTATGGATATGCTCCAGGAACACACCACTGGGAACGGCTTCTCTTTTGGAACCTATCTTCACCAAATCATCAGCCGCTTGATTTTTCAGTCGGGGTATATAATGGAGCTCTAACCCCTCAAACTTCTTTTCCAGCTTCCTCACTGCATTGCAGTATCCAGTCATGGCTAGGCTTCTTACGTCCCACTCCTTCATCACTTGGTTGATCACCAAATCTGAGTCGCCATAAACCATAACGCGACGGACGCCGAGTGAAATGGCCATGTGCAACCCATACAAAAGGGCCTCGTATTCTGCCTCATTGTTGGAGGAATCAAAGTGAATCTGGAGCACATATCTAAGCTTATCTCCTCTGGGGGAAACCAGAACAACTCCAGCACCGGAACCATTCAACATTTTAGAGCGATCAAAGAACATGGTCCAATGCTCCGAGTGAACTTGAGTCGGCTGCTGTTGTTCAATCCACTCGGCAAGGAAATCCGCTATTGCTTGGGACTTAATGGCTTTCTTTGCCTCAAACTTGATATCAAGGGGAAGGAGTTCAATCGCCCATTTCGCCACTCGACCGATTCGTCTCTGTTGTGCGAGAATCTACGAAAGTGGGCGTCGCGGCAGCTGTAATGGAATGATCGGAGAAATAATGAGCAACCTTCTTCGTGGTCATGTAGATCCCATACACAAGCTTACGATAATGAGGATATCTTTGCTTGGATGGAGTCAAAACTTGAGAGATAATACCTTTGGGCGTTGAACTTTGAAGGCTTTCCTTCTTCTTCCTTTCGACCGTAAATCTTATCTTGAGGACTTGTCCTGTGGCTGCAATATAAAGCAAAAAGGCTCTTTGCTGATTGGAGCAGCAAGCACCGGCGGGTGGAGAGCGAGCTTTTAGCTCGGCAAGCGCTGCATCGACTCGAGTCCACTCGAACATGCGCCTTCTTCATCGATCGGTAAAGAGGCAATGCCTTTTCACCGAGTCATGAGATGAATCGACTTAATGCGGCCAAGCATCGATAAGCTCGGACATCGTGCACCCGTGCAGGCGTTTCATTCGAATATAGTGCGATTTTTTCTGGGTTAGCGTCGATTCCTCGTTGAAGAAGCGAAAACCGAGTAACTTGCCACCGGGAACTCGAATGTGCACTTTGATGGATTGAGCTTGATATCATACCTCCTGAGGTTGGCAAATGTCTCGGCGAGGTCAGTCAGCAGGTCAGAACCCTTTCGCGACTTGACCACGATGATACGCTTCCACATTCCGGCTGATTTGAGTGAGCAAACACTTCTGAATCATTCGCATGAACATGGCTCCGGCATTCTTGAGGCCGAATGGCATGGTGATATAGCAGAAGCACCCGAATGGAGTGATGAAAGCTATTTTTATCTCATCGGGTCCCTACAGACGGATCTGATGGTACCCGAAATAGGCGTCTAGAAAAGACAATCTCTCGCATCCTGTAGTCGAGTCGACAATTTGATCGATGCGAGGGAGAGGAAAATGATCTTTCAGGCAGGCCCGATTGATGTGTTTGAAATCGATGCACGTGCGGAGTGACTTGTCATTCTTGGGAACTGAATGAGTCCTGGACTAGGGGGTGTCCGGATGGCCGGACTATCATCGTCCGCCGGACTCCAAGACTACGAAGATACAAGATTGAAGACTCCGTCCCGTGTCCGGAGGGGACTTTCCTTGGCGTGGAAGGCAAGCTTGGCGATTCGGATATGTAGATCTCTTACCATTGTAACCGACTCTGTGTAACCCTAGCCCTCTCCGGTGTCTATATAAACCGGAAGGCTTTAGTCCGTAGGACACAACAACCATTACAACAATCATACCATAGGCTAGCTTCTAGGGTTTTGCCTCCTTGATCTCGTGGTAGATCCACTCTTGTACTACCCATATCATCAATATCAATCAAGCAGGACGTAGGGTTTTACCTCCATCGAGAGGGCGAACACAGGTAAAACATCGTGTCCCTTGTCTCCTGTTACCATCCGCCTAGGCGCACAGTTCGGGACCCCCTACCGAGATCCGCGGTTTGACACAAACATTGGTGCTTTCATTGAGAGTTCCTCGTGCCGTCACCGATAGGAAGGATGCCTCCTCCATCTTCAAGGCGGTATTTTAGCCAAAGGGCCTTGGCGCCGGCCAAACTATCCGGCTAGGTGGTTTTCTTATAACCGCCTGTCCAGCCGCCGCTTCGACAATGACCTCTCAAGTCGTCAAGAGCAATCTTCGCATTAGCTCGGAATTCGCCGAGCGGCTCGATCTAGTAGAGCTCTCGTCCGTAAACGAGCTCTTGGATCGCATCGCCGCCACAGGAGTTATTCTGGACTACAATCAGATTGGGCTTAAAACCGATCGAGAGAGATTAACTCTCCCAGGTCACCCTGCGTTGCGATGGTAGGAACAATCTGGCGACTCTTCTCTGTATTGAAAACTAGTCATGTCCGGGCTGCGAATCCTCCATGCGGATTCAGCGGAGGGGCGGACTTGATCAAGCACTGAACTTAAAGTTAGGCATCGGACGGACTCGTTGGACAACGTCCAACAATCCAAACTTCAAATTTGGAAACTTCCCGGCCTTTGAGCCTTGAGATGGGCAGGGTTCCGGACTTAATTCCACCCGCCCGCCCGGACATATGCGATCTATCTCTAATCCGGCAAGAGCCGCTGAAGCAGTACATCATTCTTGGGCGAGATTCCTCCTGGTTATGGACAGGATAGAGGACTACCGAGAGGAAAAGCATAATCTCAATGTTTTGCAATAATTGCAGACGAGGAATCTTGAGCGCCGTCGGCCGTCGTGAAATGACGCCGCCGACCTGGTGTCCATAATGCGAAAATCTTGTGCGATGGAAGTTTCGGAAAACCGAAAATAAGTTTTGGGACAATCCGGCCCCAACCCTAGTCCGCAACAAAAGGTGCATTACACTCGGGCACGGATACAAAAACCAAAAAGCAAAAACCACATAAAGGGCATGGAACCGTCTTAGAGGGTGGCTTAGCGGACCTGTAAAATTCCACGATGAGGCGCCACCCCAACACATAGCCCGAGCATGTTGGATATTACGGCGGTGGCCAAAAGTGGCGAAAGCTTCTAGCCGGAAAACCACTCCAACAATACCGATGCAGTATCAGCGATCTTGAGACCTTCGCATCAAATAATATGCGGAAGCGAACAATCCGCAGCCTCGCGAAGTCTACCAAGTAGCAACAACAGATCCATGGGCGACACAGCCATCACCTTCAGCGCCAATAGCGAACCTAAATTTGAACAGCCCGAGCACCAGCTGCCTGGTACTTAGTCCAATAGTGGATGACTTTCGACTTACAAAGGTCCTCATGGATGGCGGCAGCAGATTAAAGCTCATCTCGAGAAACTCTTCAAAAATGGAAATAGATTGGAGCCGCATTGGCGAAGCAGCACAACCTTGGAGGAATAATCCCTAGCGGGAAGCGCGCTGCACGGTAAAATCACCTCGATGTGGTGTTTGGCTCGCCGGACAATTCTGATCGAAGAAGTCACGTTCCAAGTGGCCCGTTCAACAGCGGATATCACGCTATATTAGGGCGAAGGCATTCACAATTTTCAAGCCATACCCCATTACGGGTACACGAAGCTCAAAATGCCTAGGCCCGGCGGAATAATCACTCTCGTTAGTGATCCGGACATAGCCCGCGCTGAGAACAAGACAGCCGCATTAGCCCTGGAGGCACTATCCGAAGCCCTAGCGGCAGAAGAACTTACCGCGCTACGCTCTACTGTGAATAGAGACGATGTGATACTCGATAAGAGATCCAAGTCCACCTCCTTTAAACCAGCGAGCGAAATAGTAAAATTCGAGGTCCATCCAGCGGACCCGACAAAAGCGGCCTCCATCGGAGCGCAGTTAAACCACGATGTAGGCGCGCGCTGCGAAATTCGCCGGGAAAATTGGGACATTTTCGCGTGGAACCCTCCGGATATGCCGGAATCCCATGATTGGCGAGAACACAGCCTAAACATCCTAAAAGTTCAAGCCGATCAAACAGGCTCTTGACGATTTTCGAACCCAAAAGGCAGGCAATGGGAGAAGAGCTAGCCAAACTATTAGAAGCGGATTCATCGGAGATATCAAACATCCGGATTGGCTAGCAAACCTGGTAATGGTACCAAGAAGGGCAAATCCTGGCGCCTATCGTCGATTTTAAAGACCTCAACAAGGCCTGCCCAAAGGATCCCTTCCCCTCCCCGCATCGACGGATAATCGATGCTACCGTAGGAACACGATTCATTGTGCTTCCTCGGCGCATACTCGGCTACCATCAAATCAAGATGGCGGAAGCAGACCAAGCTGCAACGGCATTCATCACCCCAGATGGACCATTCTGCTTTAACACGATGCCCTTCGGACTTAAAAACGCTGGCGCAACATATCAGCGCATGATTCAAACATGTCTGGCCACCCAGATCGGCAAAACAGTAGAGGCATACATAGACGACGTAGTCGTCAAAACCAAACACGTCGAAACTCTAGTAGACAACTTGAAGCTCACATTCGACAACCTCAGACCATACGACATCAAGCTAAATCCGGAAAAATGCCTTTTCGGCGTACCAGCAGGAAAGCTCCTGGGCTTCATTATATCCGGTAGAGGAATTGAAGCAAACCCAGCCAAGATCCGAGCTCTGTCTCAGCTAGATATTCCAAAAGACCTCAAACAAATACAAAAATTATTTGGATGCGTGGCGGCTCTAAGCGCTTTATCTCCGTCTAGGAGAAAAGGCATTGCCCTCTATCGCCTCCTTAGGCGCACGAACACCAGTGGGCGGATGCGCCCTTGCCGACTCGAAGAAATAAAAGCTATATTGGCAACCAATCCGGTCTGGCTGCGCCCAACTTTGGGCGAACCAATGTTGTTATACATCGCGGCAACACATCAAGTTGTAAGCGCGGTACTCGTCGTCAAGCGAGAGCGAAGGGCATAAATTCCCTCTTCAAAAACCAGTGTACTCGTCTCCTTTGTGTTAACCCCTGCAAGTCCGTTACCGCACTATCAAAAGATAGCGTGTCACGGTGTTCATAGCATCCGGAAGCTCGACACTACTTTCAAGAGTGTTCGATATGATGGCCTCGAAGTACCCCTCAATGATATTATAAACAACATGGCGTGATGAGAAGGATTGCAAAATGGGCCATTGAGCTCTTACCATTCGATATAACTTACAAACCTCGGCGAGCTATAAAGTCACAAGTTTTGGCTGACTTTGTCGCTGAATGGACGGCCGAACTCCCTAAAAGTGCGGCGCATACTCCATGGATTATGCACTTGACGGCTCTAAAATGTTGGCAGGATTGGGGGTTGGCGTCGTATTGGCGTCCCCAACGGGGACACAGATCAATCGTACTTCATATAATGTACGGACTCCAACAACGCGGCGAATCTGAGGCCCTTTACATGGCCTCCGGATGGCAATCTCCATGGGCATTCAACGCCTAGAGGTCTTGTGAGGATTCAAACCTTGCAATTTCCCAAATAAATGGAACTTGATGCCAAGGATCCGAAAATGGCAGCATATCATAGCGCTGCCCTAAAATGTCAGCTCGGTTTGAAGGACTTGAATTCCATCCGTGGCAGGGATAATAACCAAGCAGCCGATATATTAGCGCATCAGTGTAAAACGTGACGCTGTCCCTCCAAACATCTTCCTGGAACGGCTCTTTAAGTCATCCGTACTATGGGAAGCGGAGTCCGAAAATAACAAACCGGAAGCAGCCACACCAGCCGACACAGAGCAATCTGACATAACCGGCGATTCAGCCGAAATAACACCTTCAGCCTACGACATAATGGCAGTAATCGTCCCATGGACAGAACCATTCCTAGCCTACTTGCTTAGGCAGGAACTTCCCGAAGATCAAAATGAGGCCCGCTGCATAGTCCGGTGACCTAAAGCCTACAAGGTCCATGAGGGAGAACTTTATAAGAAAAGCACAACCGGAGTCCTTCAAGGTGTATCTCCGAAGAGGAAGGCGAAACCTTCGGCTGAAATTCATGCGGACTAAGCGGACACCTGCAGCAGCTCGGGCCCTCGTAGGAAAGGCATTCCGTACAGGATTTTATTGGCCGACGGCCCGGCGGATCTCGGGACTTAGTCCAAAGATCGTCGGTTGTCGACTCTTTGCTAATCGAGCCATATGCCACCCACCACCCTCAAAACTATACCCATTACGGCGTTCGCGGTTTGGGGGCTTGACATGGTTGGACCCTTAAAGGGGAACCCACAAGCAAAGGTACCTATTGGTCATGGTGGACAAATTCACCAAATGGATAGAGGCCAAGCCGGTCAAAGCGGCGAGTCCGGACCAGTGATAGACTTTATATCCGGGGTAGTACACCGTTATGGTGTCCCCATAGCATCATCACCGATAGCGGCACGAACTTCACGGCCGGCGAGGTTAAGTCATGGTGCAAAAACATGGGCATTAAGCTCGATTACGCTTGATCTATCACCCTCAAACCAGCGGTCAAGTGGAGCGAGCAAATGGTCTAATAATGGCGGCATCAAACCCGGACTAGTGCGGTCACTTACAAAATCGACACGCCTTTGGGTAGAGGAGCTTGACTCCGTACTCACGGGGGTGCGGACAACGTAACCGTACTACGGATTCACACCATTTTTATGGTATCGGTAGCGAGCAATTCTGCCTGTGACATCATTCATGACTCACCTCGAGTGCGCGTATGCGAAGAAAGAGAAGCCGAGCTGGATCGGCGGGACAGCTTGGACGCATTGGAGAAAAAGCAGCGGCGTCGCCAAGGCTCGTTCCGCATTCTATCAACAGCGAGGCTCGAAGATATCAAAGCGAGAAGCACAGGCCAAGACTTACAGCGTTGGCGAACTAGTTCTCGCTTTGCCGGACAAGAAAAAGGACAAGCTCAAGCCCAAATGGGAGGCCCATTCATTGTCGATCAAGTCGACGGCGGAGCGTACCGTCTCTGAAATCGTCGGACAACCGACTCGAGCTGAACCCATGGAGCGCAGCCCGCCTCCGAAGATTCTATGCCTAGCGCCGGACTAAGAGTTCGTCCCTTCCCCATCAAATTTTTACATTTCATCATCTTTTGTTTCTCTTTCTTCCCTCATCTCTTTTCCTAAAAAGCCCTTACGGGCCTACTTGCGCATTGTTCGCACACACTTGATGTGCCATCCGCACTCATTATACCTGGGGGCTTCTTCACCAGAAGCTTAATTATAAGGGCTCCATGCCCAGCACATGTGTCAAGCTTCCACATGTACCTTTTATTCACAATTATATGCATCGATATGACTTAAGTTTTGGCCAAGCTGGGTTGCTGGCTCTGTGCTTACCCTCGTTCCCGATTGTTCGGCTAGGAGGTAAAGGAGCACCTCTGCGATTATTCTTGCCGGGTCGGCGGATGTGTACCTCGGTGGGTGAAGCGAAAGCTAAGCGTTCTTAAGGGAATATTGATTCGGTGACTTGAAAGAGCGATTTTAACCCACTTATTTATCTGCCCCGGATGTTTTTCTACTCTTTTCGTTGTCGGACATGCACTTTAGGGCATGCCTCGAGAAAAGAAACCTTAGCGGAACTATTCTCCTGGAAGATGTTTCTTACTAACCATGTAATATAACATAACTAGTTGGGCACTTATGCGATAAAGCACTAATGACCCTCGCTTTGGTCTCCATGCATACCCGGTTGTTTCTTAACGAGAAGGTATTCGGACACCTCCGGACTCTAGGGTCGAGGTTGAAGAGAAAAGGTCGGCAAAGACAAGCGATCTACAATCCGGCTAGAAGGCATTTCACATGTCATTTTAAAAAATACATTGTCAAATCTATTGACTATATTCCTCCTCAATCCCGTCTAACGAGGCTGTCTAATTCTGATCCCGTTGGGAAAATTTAGCGGCCAACTCTACTTGGCCGTATACTAAACTCACGAGGATCTCCTTCCCTTCGGGCCCCATAGGTCCGACCTCGGCCATGTGGTTGGGATCCGCCTTCTTGTGCAGCGTCTTCACCATGGCCCAAGCCCCTTGGCACCTTGGCGGCAGGCGAAATCTTCCATAAGCAGGCGCTGCGCACTCTGAAGCTTCTCCATAAGCTCCCAAGGCCCTCGGGTAGGGAGAGCTGGCCATAAAGCACAGACAACGCCGCTCATTGCTGCCGAACTTCGTTCGAGCAGCTGCAACAACTTCGGGAAGTTGATCACCGTTGATCTGGGCATCTCCTCCAGAGGCGACTGTGAGTATACCTACAAGACATATTTTGTCAATTGACTTCCTCGCCGAACTCTTCTTTTCAAAGAGTCCGCTCAAGCACTTACTATAGATGCTTTGCGGCGAAGCCGCTCAGTCTCCTTAGCGGGCGGACAGCTCGGCCCGAACACCTTTCAGCTCTTCTCCGAGGCTGGACATGGGCATCTGGAGCTTGTTCCTTTCTGCTGCACCTATTCAGCACCCTCTCGTCGGCCTTTGGTGGCGCGATAGTTCTTGCCTATCCGGATCTTGTCCGGCGGCACCTCTAGCGTCATTATTAGACTTGCGCGCGCCGCACACCACTTATCTTTTTAAAATAATGTGTTACGGGAGGGTCTCTGTGTTTCCTCCTGCGGCAGCAAGTGCGGCCTCGAGTTGGGCCTTGCACTCTTGCAGCTCTGAGACAGTTGGGAATTCTTCTCCGTAAGATCCTGCGTTTCAAATGATCCTTAAATCAGTTAATATAACTACTTTAAGTCTCGGAGACTCTTGGCATATACAACTATTAAATTCTCTTACCGTATGTCTTTTACATCTTGCTCCGTGGCTCTGGTAAAACCATCTTGAGCAACACGGAGTGCGCGTCCCAGCGTTAAAGGCATTCAACGCCTCGGGGAGAAGCAGCGTCACGAAATCTTGTCGTGGCGCTTTGTGGTTCATGGCGCTCTCCACCTCGACTTGGTGGCGGACAGTCAGTCGGCATCCTCCGTTGGAGGAGTGTCGGCTCGCGCCTTGCGCTTCGCCTCCCCCTCGAGACCAGTCTTTGGAGCACGGCTAGTAGAGGTTAGATTGGCAACCTCTACACCCTGATTCGTGGCGCTTTTCTTCTACAAAAGTCATGAGCACTCAAACGCTTCCTAGGAACGTTGCTCCAAATAACTAACTGCGAGCTATACCTTTGCGGCGACGTGTCAGTCCGCGCCACGCTCCTCTTTCGCCTACTGGTCTGGATTGGCCTTTGTTGGTCAGCCGCCGCAGGCTCGGCTTCTTGCCTTGAAGGCGCTTCCTGCAAAACACCATCGTATGCGAAGGTCGGAAGTGAGCAAGGAAGAGTAATGGTGTCGGGACCTCCGTCACAATCACCTGGGAAGCCGGATATAGTTCGGGGTAGTCAGCCGTAATGGCGACTAAAGCGTTATCCATGCTGAGCTGGTCGAACACCCCGTCGATTAGTTCCACCTGTATGTCCGGATCCTCTTCGGAGGTCGGATCCTGGGATCTCTCTGGATCATCGGGTTGCGGAGCTGGACTCATCATGTCCTCCACAATCTGACGCAGTTCCTGTGTTGAAGACACAATATAAGAAGCTTAAACTTTGAAAGCATGGGTCGGGCCTTTAAAGTGTTAAACACCCAGCGCCGAGGTTATTCTGGAGAACCCATTCAGCGGGTTCGTCTGAAGGAAGTCCTCCTTCTCCCCCTTATGCAGGCGGACGGGATCTTCACTAGATCCTCGGCGAATCCGATCCTTCTGCGGCCATGGCGGGTGGCATCGTCTTCCCCGTTGAAATCCCACATGGGGTGGCCCCTGTATTGCAGCGGTTGCACCCCTCGCGTAATGCATGTTGCCATGACTCCAATCATGGTCAACCCGGAATGGGCCAGTAATCTTATCCGGCCCATCAAATAATGGACGCTCTTGTCTTCCTCCAGGTTGGGGGCTCCGCGGGCGCCAACTAAGGCGTTTCTTCAGAGGAGCAGTATTGAACTCCGGGAGGCCGATCGAGCAGGTCGGCAGCGGGCGTCTTCTCGTAAAACCATTCGAAGGCCGGTCTTGGGCGCCTTCTTAGGGGTTCGGATGGATATCCGGTCCGGCAATCGCCATATTTGGCGCCGCCCACTTGATATATGGACCCCTCGTGAGGCGAAGTACAAGGCAGAACAACCTCTTCCACAGTGCAAAATGGGGCTCGATGCCCAGAAATAGCTCGCAAAGAGCTACGTAACCCGCGATATGCAGGATAGAGGCGGGCGTAAGGTGATGGATCTAGAGTCCGTAGAACTCCAGGAGCTCGCGGAGGAACGGATGTATAGGAAATCCGAGTCCCCTTATCAGATAGGGGACGAAGCATACCCGCTCCCCTTTGTTGGGACTTGGGGTAGCCTCCGCTTGCTTCCCACCTTGGTAGGTGGCCAACCCGGCTCGAACCGGGACCATGAAAGCCGGAGGGAGATATCCCTTTGCTTGGAGCGTCACCAGCTCGTTGTGCGGGACAGAACATCTCCGCCAGTCTCCTGGCAGTGGGCTGGGAGCGCGAGAGGAGGAGCTGCGTCGACGGTCCATGATGGAATGGATTTTTTGGTCAGAGGCGCTCCGATGAGTACTCGCGAAAGGAAGATGGTGTGATATGGATCTGGATTCTTGCCTCTCTTATAGGCAGATTATTTGCACAGCCAGGGGGTAAAACATAAAAGATACCTTGGCTTTTCGCATTTGTGCGACGCGTGGAAGATGGCCATTATGGGGCGTGGAAGCCAAGAAGCGCAACATTGATAAGGAAGCGGACACTGTTAACAAACGCGCTAAAATTTGGAGGAGAACCCGCCTTACAGCAGCGAAGACTATATCGCCTTTGGACTTATCGTCATTGAAGCCTGGTTTGGGGAGCTCTTGAGGAGTCTGGACTAGGGGTGTCCGGATGGCGGACTATCATCGTCGCGGACTCCAAGACTACGAAGATACAAGATTGAAGACTCCGTCCGTGTCGGAGGGACTTTCTTTGGCGTGGAAGGCAAGCTTGGCGATTCGGATATGTAGATCTCCTACCATTGTAACCGACTCTGTGTAACCCTAGCCCTCTCCGGTGTCTATATAAACCGGAAGGCTTTAGTCTGTAGGACACAACAACCTTTACAACAATCATACCATAGGCTAGCTTCTAGGGTTTAGCCTCCTTGATCTCGTGGTAGATCCACTCTTGTACTACCCATATCATCAATATCAATCAAGCAGGAGTAGGGTTTTACCTCCATCGAGAGGGCCCGAACCTGGGTAAAAACATCGTGTCCCTTGTCTCCTGTTACCATCCGCCTAGACGCACAGTTCGGGACCCCCTACCCGAGATCCGCCGGTTTTGACACCGACAGGAACCATGACGACATTGGCGAGCCACTCGGAGTGGTATATCTCTCGGATAAATCCTGCCGCCAATAGTCGAGCCACTTCCTCACCAATTGCTTTTCTCTTCTGGACGGCGGACCGTCGCAGGTGTTCTTTGACCAATTTTGCGGTAGAGTCGACTCTAAGGTGATGCTCAGCCAGTCCCCTGGGAACACCCGGCATGTCAGCAGGCTTCCATGCAAAGATGTCCCAGTTCTCACGGAGGAACTGGATGAGCGCTTCTTCCTATTTAGGGTCGAGTGTTGTGGAAATATTTGTCGGAGCTGCATTGGGGTTGGTCGGGTGAATGTGAACGGTCTTTGTCTCACCGGACGACTGAAACGTTGACTCTGTGGCAGGCTTCTTTGCCCGCAACAAATCACTCGGATCTGCATTTTTCTTGTATCCCTCAAATTCGACCGTTGTCACCTGGGAATCGGCAATTTTCGAGCCTTTCTGGAAACACTCTTACGCTTTTTCCGATCACGGTGGCGGTGATCACGCCTTTGGGGCGGGCATTTTCAGCTTGAGGTACCGTAACATGGTGAGCCATGAACCGTGCGTAAGCTGGTCTCCCCAAAATAAGCGTGGTAAGCGCTCTAAAGTCCACAACTTCAAAGGTCGGCTTCTCTTTGCGGAAATGCTTGAGTCACGAACACCATGTCGAGCTATTTGGCGAGTGACTCAGCTTTCTTTCTGGTATAACTCTATGAAAACTCATATTCTTGGTGCTCGGTCGGGACATCGGAATGCCCATTCCTTTCAGCGTGTCCGCATACAACAAATTCAGTCCACTACCCCATCCATTAGCACCTTCGTCGATTGAGTGCCTTCGATGACCGGGTCGACCACCAAGGCTTGCCTCCCGGGGTAGCTATATGAGTCGGTGGTTAGGCTGATCGAATGTAATGGGAGTTTGGGACCATCTCGGATAGCGGGTGTCGCTGGGCGATATATTCACTTCACGGTTAATAGCCTTGATCGGCTCTTGCTTTCCACATCCGCAAAGATCATCAGAGTGGAGTTAACATGAGGATATCCTCCCTCACTGTCCTCCTTGTCTTCGGCTTTGTCCGACTCCTTTTCCTTTTCCTTGGGTTGTTTACCTTGGAACTGCTGGATCGAGAGTCGGCCTTTGGCCAGTGGTATGCCGGGTAGATGATATTACCCTCTTCGTCTTTCTTCGTGTGGATGTGGCACGGCATATCCATCACGTCATTTCCTTCTTTATCCTTCACCTTCTTGGGGTTCCAGGATCCTTTGGGTTTTCCTTTGAACTTGCCACAGGTCACGGCGAGCCTCTCCGAGGAGCGCTGGTTGACCTTCCGTTCTGCTTCATTGGAGTTTCCTTTCTCTGGTGACTCGGCTTGTACTTGCCGCTCGGTCGGTCCTTCTCTTCGCCGTTAGGCGTGCCAGTAACAATTTCCATCATCCGACTTAGGTCATATCTCCGGTCCGACCAAACTTCAAACTTAATTCTCTATTCTTAACACCATCCTTGAAGGCGCAGACTGCCTGATGATCAGACACATTCTCCACGGTATGATGCAAAGTGATCCATCTCTGAATATACTCTCTTAAGGTCTCATTCGACTTCTGCACACAAACTTGCAGCTCCATCAATCCAGCTGGTCGCTTGCAAGTTCCCTCAAATGTTCTGACAAACACTCAGGAAAGATCTTCCCAAGTGTAAATGCTGCTTGGAGTTAACTAATTCAACCACGCCCTGGCCGAACCTTCCAGCATGAGAGGAAAATGCTTCATGGCCACCTTGTCATTCCCACCACCGATCTGTACAGCCACTCAGTAGTCCTCAAGCCAAGTTTCAGGCTTAGACTCACCGGTGAACTTGCTTACTCCAGTCGCCAAACTGAAGTTAGGGGGAATTACCGCGGCTCTGATTGCCCTGCTGAAACACTCCGGACCAGAAACATGCACTCGACTGCTAGTGGGCGCATCTCTGTCATGGCCACCTTGATGAGCCCTGTTCCAATCGACCAAGCCTTGCACGATGATGGATCGCGCGTCAAAGCCTGGTTCCCTGGGGTCGACCGGAGCTCTTCGTCCCACACTGAGTTGACGCCTGTCATCCTGCTGCCGAGGAGCGTAAGACTCACCTCTCGGGGGAGGAGTGGGCACTCGACGCCTGTCATCATGATCGTATCGGTCACCATATTGGTCTCGTCGATTCTCGCGTCCTTCACACCGCGGAGGCGATCTGGGGCAGTGAGCCGACTGAACCGTATTCGCGGCGACGGATCATTGTGAATTACATTGCGTGACTGCGACACGGCTGAATTCTGATCTCCTGCTGCCCGGAGCAAATCTCTGATCTGCATCAAGCCTCTGCCAGCCTCCGACTAAGAGGGCTGAATGGACTCTGCTATACGGGTTGCAGCTGCTAAATTCTGAATTGGGGTTCGATATACCGGGGTCGGCGGGAAGAGTTGACGTCGATTGAGTCGAATTTTCGTTGCAGCGCGACTCGTCGAGTGCTCGCTGAAGGTTCTCGAGACGTAGCGTTTAGCCAAGTTGGCCAAGCGTGCCTCCTCCAAGCGTGAGCCTCGGGGTTTCTCCGCGATGGGAGTATCACGAGGGCATCCATGTTCCTGTGAAGTTCTTCCTTTGCGAGGAATTAAGTGGCTCGGGTTGGTACTCCTCATGGACTTGAGCGGGATCGCCTCCACCGTCTACCCCGTCCTCGCGGGGGAAACCGGGAGGGCTGTGAGGTCCGTTGACCATCAAGACCTCTGCCGCTGGATCACTGCTATCGCACTTTTCGGATCACGATCTCTCTGAGCCGGTCGACGGATCGAACATGCCGTAGAGGGACTTGTCGGGCTCGATTGCGCAACAGGTGGTGGCCGTCTAGCGAGCCACGCGTGCCGCACCCACCGCTGGAGCCTCGACCGACCAGGCGCTTGCGCTGGCGGGAGAACGAGGAGGTGGACGATAGAAGTCGACCGATATGGAGTCGATGGTTGTCGCGAGAGAATGTCGCGGACACATGCGCGAAAATCGTCGCACCATGACGGAGGCGCATCAGCGTCGAGTGGAGCCTCCACGGAGCCAAGCGGAGTCGTCGGCGATGAAGGTGAGCGCCGAGGCGGATCTCATGACCCTCGACCAAAACTCCACCAGCAACCATGATGAAAGTAATCGGAAGAATCGCAACTTCTCCAAAATCGCTAAGACACCTGCCTTACGGTGGGCGCCAAGCTGTCGTGGTTCTAAGTCGGCGGTAGAGTGGGGGTAGGTATGGAGAGGCAAGATCCTAGCTATGGGCAGTTGTAAACACAAGAGATGTCGAGTTCAGGCCCTTCTCGGAGAAGTAACAACCCTACGTCTCGGGCCGGAGGCGGTCGAGTGAATTATGCGTGTATGGATTACAGGGTGCGAACCTTTTACATTGAGGAGGGTGGCTTATATAGTGTCCATGGACCCTCCGGCCCTCGATGAATGAGGGTTTAAAGTACATTAAGTCTAGGCGTTACTGGTAACGCCTCACATAAAGTGTCCTAAATGCCATAAAGACTACTTAATTACAGACCGTTACGATGCAGAGTGGTTCTTGATCTTCTGGTGGTCAAGTGAGTCTTCATGGTCGAGTCCTTCGAGTCCGTCGAGTGAAGTCTCTCTTGGTCGACTGGAAGGCAGTTTCTTCTGAGGGTGTCCTTGGGTAGGGTACTTAGATCAGGTCTATGACCCTACCCTAGGTACATGACTTCATCAGGGATCACTGCGGCCAATTGTATCTCGGGTCCTAAACCCACCGCAGTTAGTGTCAGAGCTATTACATCCAGCAACGGGATCATGGAATGAGAACCGAGTTCGTGAAGTATTCCTGCCTACGGATGTCGAGGCTATCATGCGGATTCCTGTGTGTACAAGTAATGTTGATGATTTTTGGGCATGGCATCCGGAGAAGAAGGGGTGTTTTACAGTGAGCTCGGCTTATAAGTTCATGATCAAAACTAAGATTACACGGGAAAGCTGGCTTGAAGGGAGGAGTGGATCCTCAAGCACTGACCGAGAAGAACGGGACTGGACCTCGCTTTGGTCACTGAAGGTGCCATCGAAGGTCGGGATCTTCACATGGCGACTGGCCCGTCACTCGCTCCCAACGACTGACGTTTTAAGCAGGAGGAATATGGCCACACGTGACGCCTGCCCGTTGTGTGGAGCTCCAGATTCATGGCGGCACGCCCTGGTGTCATGCACGTCGGCACGTTGTACTTGGGCGCTATCGGATCCAGCCCTGGTAGCTCACATGGCGGAGATTGAAGACCCCAGCGCCAAGAACTGGCTCTTTAGGATGTACGAAGATCTTGATCAGCAGTCTTTTACCAAGATGATTGTGACGCTGTGGGCGGTTTGGTTTGCCAGGAGGAAGGCGATACACGAAGGTATTTTTCAATCTCCAATGCAAACCTCCTCGTTTGTCACCTCGTATCTTAACGAGCTGCAGCAACTGGAGAAGCCTGTCGAGCGACGAGCGCATGCAGTGCATCAAGGAGGTAACAGGAGTTGGCGTTCGTAAGGGCCTTTAGTGCCGATTACATAACCTGCACTAATTGGTCGTCACTAAAGCCCCCCCCCCCCTTTAGTACCGGTTCGGCACGAACCGGCGCTAAAGTGCCACCACGTGGCGTGAGCTCGCGCCCCGGTATTGGGGACCTTTAGTACCGGTTCGTGTTACCAACCGGCACTAAAGGTTTTTTTTTTGAAAATTTTGGAAAAAAAATTTGATTTTTTTTCGATTTTTAATTTTTCTGAATTATTTGATGATTTAGTCTCTAATCACCTATCTTAATTGCTCAAATGTGGATCACTCATTCCAAATCATCTAACTTCCCAACCGGTCACCCATCCCTCTCACTACTCTAGCCCGAGCACACTTAACTTTCGGGTTCTATTCTCCTTCGTTTCCGAATCTGCACTTGTTGTTTTCGACAATAGTAAGATGTTAATCCTATTAACCCTCGGGAGTTTAGCTTGAGCATGAAGTCACACATTTCACCGTTTGAGTTTGAAACTATTATTCTAAAAACAGTAATTATTTAGTAGCGCTAATATTTCTTGAATAAGTTTGACCATAGCTTGACCACAGTTTGACCATAGTTTGACCAGATTTGACCAAAATTCAAAACATTGAAATAATTATTTAGTAACACTAATATTCTTGAATAATTATGTAGTAACATTAATACTTCTTGAATAAGTAGTTTGACCAGATTTAACCAATTTTTTTTAAAAAAACTAAAATTATTTAACCATATCTTTTTTCCTTTGGGAATTTGAGGATTCTAAATAATTCCAAATCGGCCGTAGGCTGTCTCCATCGGATGCGGATTTTCATGCTGAATTTTTGATATATTATCGTTTTTCCGACATCGTATGCAAAAGTTATAGCCGTTTACATTTTCCCATCGGATGCGAAAATTGCCCTATAGTGCGGTTTGTGGCACGAACGGTACTAAAGGTCTAACCTTTAGTACCGGTTCGTGCCACGAACCAATACTAAAATGATCGTGGGGCCCGGCCTGGCGCCAGCCTACCACCACCCTTTAGTACGGTTCGTGCCACGAACCGGTACTAAAGTTCAACACGAATCGGCATTAATGCAAATCCGTTCGAACCGGCACTAATGTATACATTAGTGCCGGCTCTAATACAAACAGGCACTAATGTGCTGCACGTTTGACCCTTTTTCTACTAGTGCCGCTAGGTGCTGTGAAGATTAATGTGGACGGAGCCATGGGACGTCACAAACGTGGCGGGGCAGTGGCAGCAGTGTGCCGGGATCACACGGGAGCATATTTGGGTTCATCAGCGGTTGTTTACCGTGGAATTATTGACTCCACAATCTTGGAAACATTCGCGTGCAGGGAAGGTCTAGCTCTTGCAGAGGATCTTCAGTCGACAAGAATGATGATTGCTTCAGATTGCAAAGGAGTGATTCAAGACATAAACGAAGGAACAAATGGTCCACATGCGTCCATAGTACATGAAATAACACTCCGTAGAGGTTTTTTCAATTCGGTTGCTTTTGTGTTTGAGCGTAGAAATCATAATTTCGAAGCTCATAATCTCGCCAAGTTCACTTGTAATTTAGGAGTAGGCCAGCATGTTTGGTTGAGAGTTCCCCATGACCAAAGTCGTGTACCTATGAACATTGCTAACATTTAATAAAGTGGCGAGATTTCTCAAAAAAAACTTATTATCTTATAAAAGAGGGAATTAAAAAAGAAATCAAAGGAATTTTGAGGAGTCGAAGCCTTCTAGGAGTTCGGCTGGAGGCGCTCTTAAAGATCCTGACAGTTCGAAAGAGAGAGCAATCCTGACAGGAATCCGGCGCCTGCTCGAAGCTGAGTTCAAGAACAGAAGGTGATTTCTCGACCAAAAACAGAGATCGATAAGGAGAGCTCGAGAGGAGTTGAGATCTGAAGTGCTTTCTCGGCCAGATCCGATCCGAGGGAGGAAGGTATCGTCGTCTGCTCGTCCATGGGGATGCTAGGGCTGAACAGGCTCGTGTCTCTGCAGAGCGACCGGCCGCGGCGTCAGCAAGGGGGAGTTTCAGGTGGGGAAAAGAAAAGATGTCGACAGATTGGGTGAATTTTATGCTTTCTTCTATCCATGTCTAGGGTACCGTGAATCCGTGACCATACTCCTTTTTTTTCCCTGTCGCAGGTCGTCGGCTTACGGCCTCAAGGACGGGTAAAAGGAAGGGATCGCCCTGTCAACAAGATGACGACGGCGATGATTCTCAATCTGGTAAAGTTAGGAGAACGGCAATCAAGGCGCTTCCTGAGGTACGGAAGTGGTAAAGTTTTGATGATCGCAAGCATGATATCACTGTGACTAATTAATTCTCGTGACTATGCTCGGTTAGCTGCATGGTATTACGATTTGCAAACAGAGAAAATATCCTTTTGGTCACATATATACTGATGTAACAGAGAAAATTTCTTTTTTTGGTCGTCTTGTGCTGTAACAAAGTTCGAGCGATCATTGATTGGCATAGTCATTACAGAAGAAATTGGAGAAATGATTTATCTTTCCACCTGCTTCACAACCTCTCCAAATCGTTGATTCTTCTATTGCGGTGCCTAAATAAATAAATCTATAACAAGATAACAAGATTTTCACAATTGTGCTATAGATGCCATAGGTTTGATTTTTTAGCTTTTTTGTGCTACCTAAATCCATAACAAATTTTGGATTTATGAATTGAACTCTGCATTGCTTGCCCTTTTCTTCATCTTTATGGTCTTCTTGAACAATTATCTCTTCATCTTAGTTACCCCGGTTCTGGTTTATCATAGGATGGGTAACTGCTAGATTGGCAGATTCTGTTTCATGGTGTGCCATTCAGATATGCTATCTTTGCCGTTTGTTTAACACTGTTAGCAAAACTTCTATATGGGTTCCTGAGTTTCCCTAGCAAAGTTAGTTCCTTTGCACTGCCTACTATCTAAAGTAGCGCACCCTGTGCAATTGTGTGGGGGGCTACATGTTCCTTTGCACTGCTCGGTGTGGTTCTACTGTTTTTCTTTCTCCAGTTGAACTAATGACCTTAGATTCTCAATGTTGACCTTTTATTATCCCATGCTTGTGTGTGCAGGACATATTGTTTCGTATACACTCCTTAATGCCAATGCGTGAAGCTGCTCGTGCTGCTTGCGCATCTCGTGCCTTTTTAAATTCGTGGAGATATCATCCCAATCTCATCTTTGATAAGGATACAATTGGTTTTCCCTTTTTACATTCGTGGCGATACCATTCCGGCCTCATCTTTAATACGAAAGAAAGTGCGAGTGGAGAGAAGGTCCACCACAAGATTGACTGCATTCTCAGGAAACACAAAGGCAGCTTGAAAACATTCAGACTTGACTACGCTCGAATGAATGGGCTCGATGACTTCAGCTATCTTGACAGTTGGCTTCAGATTGCTCTTAAGCCTGGGCTTGAAGAACTCACCTTCATGTTGTCTGCATCAATGTCTCAAACAACTGGAAAATACAACTTCCCATGCCCGTTGTCTGGAGCAAAGAGAACATACAACTTCCCATGCGCGCTTTTATCTGACAGGGTTGGAAACTCGCTTCGGTGCCTTAGACTTGGTCTCTGTGTCCTCCATCGCATAGTTGAAGTTGGCCCCTTGAGAAGCCTAACACGCCTGTACCTCTGTCATTTGAGCATCACATGGAATGAGCTAGAGCGCCTTCTTTCCAACTCTCTCGCTTTAGAGCTATTAGATCTTACTAGTTGCAATGAGATTAAATGTCTGAAGTTATCTAGTGCCCTGCAGCGGCTCAAAGGGCTTCATATTTTAGTATGCCAGAGTTTGAGACTGATAGAAAGCAAAGCTCCAAATCTCTCTAGTATTTACTTTAGATCAGGATGCAAGTTAGACTTCTCACTTGTGGAAACATGGCAAATGAAGAAACTATACTTGGTACAAAACAATCTTATATATGATGCCCGTGCCAAGTTACCACCTGTTCTGCCAAATATTGAAACTCTTCACATAGAATCACAGCATGAGGTATATATTCGCTACAAGATTATGTGTTGTAGTTTAGAGATATACGCATATTATATTAGTCATAATATCTGGTGTGTAGTGTATCTGGTACATGAAGTTCTGTGCGTGCAGGTGGTTGATGCACCAATGCTGCCTACCAAATTCCTCTACCTTAAGCACCTGACCATTATTTTGAGATTAGGACCAGACGGTTCTGGGGCATATGACTATTTTTCTCTGGTTTCTTTCCTGGATGCTTCTCCTTCCCTGGAGACTTTGACATTAGATGTAAGTCTGTGGCGCTGTTCATTTATTTAATCCTGCAAAGCCATACGATCAGTCTGGGTTCAGTTAACTGAATCATATTATCCTTTTTATTGTCAGGTGACTCAGCGTATGGTGCATGATTCGATTTTTGTGGATTCACAACTGAGGCACATGCCCGAACACCACCATGGCCACCTCAAGAGCGTGAAGATCAGTGGTTTCAGCTCTGCGAAGTGCTTGATTGAACTGACATGTTATATTCTCAAGAACGCGGTGTCACTTGAGTATCTTACATTGGACACCATTTGTGGGAAGAGGTGTTATGATGAAGGCGGCGACGATTGGTGTTTTCCCATGGCGGATCCTATTCTCGTGGAAACCCCTAGGACGCTCTCGGCTATCAGAACATACATTGAGAATAAAGTTCCATCTACAGTTAAGTTAACTGTTCTGGAGCCTTGCAACAAATGCCATGGTAAAAGACTAGAGCGGCTATTATCACTGTCGCGCAATGTCATTTCCATTTAATTTTAGATGGCCCATGTTTTGCTTCTTGAACCATTTGTGTGACCTACTGTACAACAAAATTTTAATTCAAATCTTGGATGGACCATTTTTATCTTTTTTTCTGGTGTGGCATGTTAATATGATTGCAAGGATTAGCTGACCAATGTTGAAATATTCTGTTGCAAGATATGATGTGCTTTTTTTCGCAAAGTACATTGTTACTGGCAGCAAAGCTTAGTGCTTAATCTGCTACAACCAATTGCCAAGGGAGGCACAAGCTGCGGCAAGCTGCCAAGTATACAACTGTTGACCAAAGAATCCATGGAAGGAAAGAAAAAAAAATAAGAATAATAGACTATAGTAAAAAGTAAAAGGAAAAAAAAGGCAATCTTTCATGCTTAACCATACCGTGAGATGCTTCAAAAGAGCATAAATTATATTAAGAATAAGGCAAGATTATAGAACTCTTGTGTTTTGTTTTTCAAAATTTCCCCGTAGAGCTAGGCAAAGTGTAAAATATCTATTTTTCTTGGAACAAAAGCACTTGAAAAAGAAGACCTGGCACTTGACACTTTATTAATATTTTAGTTCAAGTTATCAGAAACACATGCATATTCAGTGTTATTAGAGCACTGAACCTACAAAAATTATGAATACATTTAAGATGTTTCAGCGGGCTTAAGCTTTCGCGTACTTACCCCTTCTTGTCAAATAGCTTTCGTCTTACCATGCGGTAGAGCTAGGCAAAGTGTGTGGGGGGTTAGTTACATGAGTACAAAATGAAGGATTGACGGGTTCTCAGTAACTTTACTCAACTCGGATTTGGTAGCTAAAAGGACCTGGTCTTATGAGCACTCATCATGGATGCACCCATGTTTGGCTTGTGGCACCCATTTACTTTGAGGTAGCTCTCTCCCTTACTCATCTTATCTCAATTTCTTGTGTAGTCCTTGATGCTTGAGTCTTGTTGGCAATGCATATGGCTTGGTGGCATAGGACGGAGCATGTACTACTTTGTGCTTCCTTCGAAGCTATAAAGTTGGTGCGTCCATTTTGGATGACTCCTCGCTCATATTTCCATGGTCGTCCCACGAGTAGGTGGCAAACAACTACAGGAAACAACATCACACTTGCCAAGTTGTGACAACTTCCACCATCGATTATGCTTTGATGGATTGTCCATTAATGCAGGCTTTGGGGTGGAAGAGGTTGTGATGTTGTTTGGCTTCATATTGTTGTTGGATGGTCAACGTCTTCAAGACAACGGAGTGGGGCTCAAATCATTTTCATGTTAGACTTCAGAATCTTCTTATTTGTTGACATCTTGGTGCCTAGCAACATCTTTCAAAGCTTCCAATTCACCTTCGCTTACAGGATCTTGCTTTGTTGATCACCATAGTGTGCTTATTGGGGGGCACTCATAGGTCTTGTGTCCACAACTGTTGCGAGTGAAGCATTCAATCTTGCTTTTATTGTCAGTGGAGGCCATGGTGGCACTTGATGTTGAAAGTTGATTGTAGGTATTTGTAGGTTGACTTGATTGAGTCGCCGGAGTTTTGAAGATTGAGGGGTCTACTTGAGGGTGTACCTCGAGAAGGGGTACATTGCTTGAAGTAGCATTGGTGCTATTGTTGTAAATTCTTGAAGGGAAAGTTGGGGAATTGGAGTATCTGAAGTCTCCTTGCTCTTATCTCTCTCCCTTCGTGGCTTGATGGACCAACGCAATCAAATTGGTGTACGGTTCAAAATCTGAGGTTTGTTTGATGAGGTAGTTGAGACCATTGAGGAAACATGCAATGGTTTGTTCCTTGGCCTTGGTCATGTTTGCTCGGATCATGGCAGTTTCCATTTCTTTGCATTACTCTTTCACACTCTTCGTTCCTTGCTTGAGCACTTGGGAGTTTCTTGAAGAGGTCTCGGGTGTAGTGACTGGGAACAAAACGGGCTGGCATGACGTCCGTCAAAGCATGTGGAGACTTGGGCAACTCATATGACAATGAGGATAAGAAACGTTTCTACCCCCACCACCACCACCACAGTGGGGTAGTGGTTTGGTAAGCATTTGAAATGTGCCATGGTTGATGGGAAAGCGTCCGAAAGTCCTCGCGCTGGCCATCTTTCAGATCTCCAAGAGGAGAAATTGGTGTGTCCACCAAGCTCGCGAAACAACACGTGGGTGGCTCAGATTGACGTCTCCATGGCAATGTCGGTCAACCACATGATGCAGCCGCTTGTCTTGCTTCAAGAGGTTAGGGACACCTTCTATGCAAACAGCCAACGACGCATAAAACTCCTCGGCCTACATTATTCAGTTCCAAAAACATTGTGGTTTCCCCCATAAAAGAGGTCATTTGGAAGAACTGAATGCAGTATTTTCTTGTGGATGATCATCCAAACCCGAGTTTGGGCAGTGGATAGGCTTCACCGTCTTGGCCTCTTGGGTGGCCTAATTGTTTTTTCTTAGAACGAAGACTCAAAAAGAGCCCGGCTTTGAATTAACAAAGCCATCAACCGGCCAGGATTACAAACTCGGAACCAACTCAAGAAAACATAAAAAAACGACAAGGTACAAAGGCGTTGAAAGCAGCTCACAAGCCTCACACACACCAAGCTAAAAATGATCATACATGGAGACACACAGCTCGGCGATGTGTAGGTCCTTAAACGTGTACAGGTCACCAGGGAAAGATAATGTCAGCACAGGAACCGCACTTCCGACGGCGAGGAAGGGCATGTCGTCGCCAAATCACCAGCGGCCCCGACATGCCATGTCCTCCCAGCTTCACTGCCAAAGAAGGCCCCCGCCTCCCCGCCTGGCTCGAAGGCTCCGAACCGTTGGCAGTGAAGAAGTTCACCCTAGAACTTGGGAGGAAGGGCACCAGCAGGCTGCAACTGGGCAGGAACCGAGGTCACCCAACTAGCCACGGGGTGCTCACCTGGAGTAGAGCACCACCAAACTATTGGAAATATGCCCTAGAGGCAATAATAAAATGGTTATTATTATATTTCTTTGTTCATGATAATTGTCTATTGTTCATGCTATAACTGTGTTATCCGGAAATCGTAATACATGTGTGAATACATAGACCACAACATGTCCCTAGTGAGCCTCTAGTTGACTAGCTCGTTGATCAACAAATAGTCATGGTTTCCTGACTATGGACATTGGATGTCATTGATAACGGGATCACATCTTTAGGAGAATGATGTGATGGACAAGACCCAATCCTAAGCATAGCACAAGATCGTGTAGTTCGTTTGCTAGAGCTTTTCCAAATGTCAAGTATCATTTCCTTAGACCATGAGATTGTGCAACTCCCGGATACCGTAGGAGTGCTTTGGGTGTGTAAGCGTCACAATGTAACCGGGTGGCTATAAAGGTGCACTACGGTATCTCTAAAAGTGTCATTGGGTTGGCACGAATCGAGGCAGGATTTGTCACCGTATGACGGAGAGGTATCTCTGGGCCCACTCGGTAATGCATCATCATAATGAGCTCAATGTGCCCAAGTGGTTGTTCACGGCATCATGCATTATAGTGCAGTAAAGTGACTTGCGTGCGAGATTGAGCGAGGTATTGGGATACCGACGATCGAGTCTCGGGCAAGTAACGTACCGATTGACAAAGGGAATTGTATACGAGATTGATTGAATCCTCGACATTGTGGTTCATCCGATGAGATCATCGAGGAGCATGTGGGAGCCAACATGGGTATCCAGATCCCGCTGTTGGTTATTGACCGGAGAGTCGTCTCGGTCATGTTTGCGTGTCTCCTGAACCCCTAGGGTCTACACACTTAAGGTTCGGTGATGCTAGGGTTGTAGAGATATTAGTATGCGGTAACCCAAAAGTTGTTCAGAGTCCCGAATGAGATCCCGAACGTCACGAGGAGTTCCGTAATGGTCCAAAGGTAAAGATTTATATATATGAAGTCAAGTTTCGGCCATCGGGAAAGTTTCGGGGGTAATCGGTATTGTACCGGGACCACCGGAAGGGTCCCGGGGGTCCACCGGGTGGGGCCACCTATCCCGGAGGGCCACATGGGCTGAAGTGGGGAGGGGAACCAGCCCCTGGTTGGCTGGTGCGCCCCCTTGGACCTCCCCCTGCGCCTAGGGTTGGAAACCCTAGGGGTGGGGGGGCCCCTTGGCTTGGAGGGCAAGCCAGCCCTTGGTATTGCGAGACAGCCAGAAGCAGAAGGTAAAATACGAGGTACTTTATTGCTTAGTCTAGCTTTTATGGAAATTCGTTTTTCCTTTCCTGTCTGTATGATTTTGATTTTCGGTGAATGAGCCTTTTGTAATGCTTTTATCTCTATTCTATATCGCAGGGATCTTTATTATCTGCCGCTATTCTAATCATTAGATTTCGAAATAATTTCCATTTATTTTCTAAAAAGAAAAAAATGTTTTAAATAAAACATTTCTCTTTAGTGATATTAAATATTTTTAATCATTAGATTTCGAAATAATTTCCATTTCTTTTCTAAAAAGAAAAAATGTTTTAAATAAAACATTTCTCTTTAGTGATATTAAATATTTTTATGCAAAAACGAGAAACTTAGACTACTAAATAGAAAAGATTTGAAAATCATGGCATGGGTCTCCTTTTTTTCTTTCTTTAGAGTTTTCTATATGCACAATTTCTCGATGTTTCGATGAGAATTTCTTGACTTTCCATATATAGAAAGCCGCCCCCCATCTAGATGGGATCTAGAGGGGCCGGCACCCCCCCCTTGGCCCCTATATATAGTGGGTGGGAGGAAGGGCAGCCGCACCCTAGCCCCTGGCGCCTCCCTCTCCCTCCCGTGACACATATCCCTCTCGTAGTGCTTGGCGAAGCCCTGCCGAGATCGCCGCTGCTTCCACCGCCACGTGTCGTGGTTCTAAGTCTGACAGTAGAGTGGGGGTAGGTATGGAGAGGCAAGGTCCTAGCTATGGAGAGGTTGTAAGCACAAGAGATGTACGAGTTCAGGCCCTTCTCGGAGGAAGTAAAAGCCCTACGTCTCGGAGCCCGGAGGCGGTCGAGTGGATTATGTGTATATGAGTTACAAGGTGCGAACCCTTACACTTTGTGGAGGGTGGCTTATATAGAGTCGCCAGTCCCTGCCCATTACGTAATGAAGGGTTTAAGGTACATTAAGTGCAGGCGTTCTTGGTAGCGCCCACATAAAGTGTCTTAACTATCATAAAGTCTACTTAATTACAGACCGTTGCAGTCCAGAGTGCTTCTTGACCTTCTGGTGGTCGAGTGAGTCTTCGTGTCGAGTCCTTCAAGTCAGTCGAGTGAGTTCCTCGTAAGTCGACTGGAAGGTGATCTCTTCTAAGGGTGTCCTTGGGTAGGGTACTTAGATCAGGTCTATGACCCTACCCTAGGTACATGAATCCATCATTAGCCCCCGAATGGATTGAGGCTTGAGTGAGGAAGGAGGAGATGCAGTTTCTGATTGACTTTTGCATACTGGTCATGCGTCGTTTTGGACTAAGAATCCCTTTGCTGATAACGAGCAACTTTTCTTCAGTCGACTCGATCCATTCTTCTCTTTCGTCGAGTGACCTTTTGGACTTTGCCGATCTCCAAGCGACGGATCGCAGGAAATCCCGCGTCTGACAGACCGAACTGCCGTTTCGCGGATTCTGCGGGATATGAAATTTGGGGAAGCGCGCGAAGCGGGCGGACCTTGGCCTTTCGGATGGGATAGATAGCGTAGGCGCCTCGATCCCGTGCCGCTTTTCGCCACGATCGCGTCTGCGCAACTGTTTGGGATATGATTAGATCGACCGGGCCCACCTGTCATCCACTCGGAAGGATCTTATAAATCGCCCGGGAGGTTTTTGAGCAGTGCCTCGGCATTCCCTCTCTGCTCTCCTCGTCTCCCCCCGCGCCGCTCTCGCTCCAAGACAACTTCTCTTGGCGCATCTCGCGGCAGCCATGGTCAAGGAGAAGGCGGTATTTGAAGCGCGAAGAAAGCGCGGCGGCGAGAGAAGGCGAAGGGAGATCCACCAGTCGCAGCGGGTCTTCATCTAGATCTCGCCTGCCGAAAGGCTGGGTCCAGGGAGATTGGATCCGGTCGACCATCACGGAGATGGATCTCCTCGACATGGCCAATGACGGGCTGATCCCCACGGCGCCGCAAGGCTTCCGGGAAAGAGTGGCAGCCCCACCGAAGAGGGTGAGTCGTGCTTCGGCCACCCATATCGATCATGGATTTTCTTTGCCACCGAGTGTTTTCTTCCATGGTTTTTTGAACTTCTTTGGAGCCCAACTCCACCACTTCACCCCGAACTCTATCGCATATCTTGCTGCGTTTGTATCCATGTGTGAGAATTTTCTGGGTTGTCGACCGCACTGGGGCTTGTTCAAGCACATATTCACGTGTCGCTCTCGGACCGTGAAGAAGCGAGCCCAGGCGATGAAAGAACCCAAGTTGTCCAAATGTGTGGAGGCAGGGGATCGGTGTGAGAACAAGAGCACATTCCCAGCCATGGCGTTTCCCGAGTCGGTCAGAGGTTGGCAATCGACTGGTTCTCTGCGGAATGAGCTGACGTCAGGCGGTCAGTGGACTCCTCAATTCACCATGGACCGAGTGAACAAGCCCTCCTCTCTGAAGGTGATTCCGGAGAGAGAGCCGGCGTGAAGATGCTGATGGATCGCGTAGTGCGGTTGGTCCGAGACAGATGGCGGCATGGACCTTTTGGAGGTTTTTCTTAGGCGGCGTATCCAGCCTCTTCAGTTCCGGAGCCATTGCATGTGGTTGTACTGCGGAACTGAAGACAAGACTCAGATCCACCCGGAAGCAGTCGATGACGCCACGGTGGAAAGGTGGATGGTCGCGGTCACTGGGAACAAGGATAATCCCCGTGGATCCAGAAGGATTCCTCCACTCGACCATCACAGCGTTCCAGACAAGGTATGTTTGCTCTACCTTCCATTGTACTCTTTGTTGGGGAACGTAGTAATTTCAAAAAATTTCCTACGCACACGCAAGATCATGGTGATGTATAGCGAGAGGGAGAGTGTTGTCTCGTACCCTCGTAGACCCGAGCGGAAGCGATCTGGCGTAGAGGAAGTAGTCGACGTTCTCCTCGCGATCCGACCGATCCGGCGCCGTTACTCCGGCGCCCGAGTTCTTGACACACGTACAGCTCGATGGCGTCCCTCGTACTCCGATCCAGCCGAGTGTCGAGGAGAGTTCCGTCGGCCGACGGCGTGGTGACGATCTTGATGTTTCACGGCGCAGGCTTCGCCTAAGCTTGCGACAGTATGACCGAGGTGGAATATGGTGGAGGGGGCACCGCACACGGCTAAGGCGATCCGTAGATCAAACTTGTGTGTTCTAGGGTGCCCCCCTGCCCCCGTATATAAAGGAGGGAGGGGGGAGGCCGGCCGGCCTAGAGGAGGCGCGCCGGGAGGAGTCCTACTCCCACCGGGAGTAGGACTCCCCCCCTTTCCTAGTTGGAATAGGATTGGGGGGAGGGGGAAGAGGAAAGCGCGCCCCCCCCCTCCTTGTCCTATTCGGACTGGGGGAAGAGGCGCGGCCACCCCTGGCCGGCCCTCCTCTTCTCCCTCGAGGCCCACCGAGGCCCATTTACCCCCCGGGGGGTTCCGGTAACCTCCCGGTACTCCGGTAAATTCCTGTTTTCGCCCGGAACCATTCCGAACTCCAAACATAGGCTTCCAATATATCAATCTTTATGTCTCGACCATTTCGAGACTCCTCGTCATGTCTGTGATCACATCCGGGACTCGAACTTCTTGGTACATCAAAATACATAAACTCATAATAAGCATCATCGAAACCTTAAGCGTGCGGACCCTACGGTTCGAGAACAATGTAGACATGACCGTGACACGTCTCCGGTCAATAACCAACAGCGGGACCTGGATGCCCATATTGGTTCCTACATATTCTCGAAGATCTTTATCGGTCGGACCGCATAACAACATCGTTGTTCCTTTGTCATCGGTATGTTACTTGCCCGAGATTCGATCGTCGGTATCAATACCTAGTTCAATCTCGTTACCGGCAAGTCTCTTTACTCGTTCCGTAATACATCATCTCACAACTAACTCATTAGTTGTAGTGCTTGCAAGGCTTGATGATGTGCATTACCGAGAGGGCCAGAGATACCTCTCCAGAGCAATCGGAGTGACAAAACCTAATCTCGAAATCGCCAACCCAACATCGCCTTTGGAGACACTGTAGTGCTCCTTTATAATCACCCGATTCGTTGTGACGTTTGGTAGCACCAAAGTGTTCCTCCGTAAACGGAGTTGCATAATCTCATAGTTACAGGAACATGTATATGTCATGGATAAAAGCGGTAGCAACATACTAAGCGATCGTGTGCTAAGCTAATGGAATGGGTCATGTCAATCAGATCATTCTACTAATGATGTGACCTTGTTAATCAAATAACAACTCTTTGTTCATGGTCAGGAAACATAACCATCTTTGATTAACAAGCTAGTCTAGTAGAGGCATACTAGTGACATCTTGTTTGTCTATGCATTCACACATGTATCATGTTTCCGGTTAATACAATTCTAGCATGAATGATAAACATTTATCATGAAATAAGGAAATAAATAATAACTTTATTATTGCCTCTAGGGCATATTTCCTTCACTCTTGTCATCTTTATTTATGTTTGCTCCGCAAATCGGTCGATTGATCTTTGTCTTGATGTCTATCAGGCCTTCATCGAGCTGTACTCAATGCCCAATGGAGCACAGGCTCTGACTGAAGAGGGAGAAGCGAGTGGGGGCGAGAGCCAGGAGGAGTGGGACTCGGATGCCGCTGAGGATGATGATGATGATGACGACGATGAGGAGGACGAAGAAGAGGAGGAGGAGGAGGTCGCGCCACCGCGCTCGGAAAGGCGGTGGAAGCTTGTCCATGACCCTTGTTGAGCGTGGCAAGGGGTGCGACTTCTGGCCTTGATCGACCAAGCGTCCTCGGACCACTTCTCCGGCGCCGACTGAAAAGGCGTCGAAGCAGCCCAGGGCGGCCCCGTCAAAGCCGACCAAGCTCCTACCGAAGATGAGGATGTCCATCCCCACCATATCAGGGTAATCATGCTGTTTAAGTCTTCTTGTTTTGTGCAAACTTTATCTCTGGTTGACATTTGAGTTAGCCGACTGATTCTTTGGAACTGCAGTGCTGCTACTTCAGAGACCTCAGGCAAGGCTGACGACCATGAGATGGAGGATGCAGCAACCCCAAACCACAGTACTATACTCTTAATTCCGTTTTTAGTCGATGACTCATGATCTCTAATTTGATTCTTTTACGTAGCTCCATCCAATGTCGTTATCACTCTTCACGATGATGATGAAGATGAGGAACCAACGAAGCAGGAGGAGCAGGAAAGCGTCTGCGGCGAGGTGGCCCGAGGATGTGGCGCGCCGAGACTCTGGTCGGGGAGGAGAACACCACTCGACACACCGTGTCCTTCGCAGTGTCGTTGGCGAGTGCTCATCTGCCGTCGAGTGCCGCACAACCTTCTCTCTTCACGACGCACCACGTCCCGGAGGACCAAGCAGCTGCTAAGGAAGCGTCATGGCGGGGATCATGATGGAGCGGTGAAGACCATCCGGGATGCGAGCCAGGTAGCTTATGACGCCAGCTCCGCCATTCAAAGCAATGTTCAGGTCAGTCGACCATCGCTTGCTCTGTTAGGATATGCTATCAAACTTTTCTTTCCGGAATCCATAGCAATCACCCACTGGATGTGTTGATTAAAACTCCGTGTTAGCGGGGGCACGCTGAGTGCACCCGCTGGGTGTAGTCCCCAAGGCTAAGGTCGACTGCTGGCAGTCGGCCTTAGGCTTTCTAAGTAAAGTCTTTCCCAAACCGTGGGGCGCCGAGTGCACCCAGGTGTAGTCCCGAGGCGTGGTCGATCGCTTGCGATTGATTATAGTCTGAAGCAGACAGTCGATCGGGTCGACTCGTCTTTAATAGAACTAGTGGGGCACACCGAGTGCACCCACCGGGTGTAGTCCCGAGAGTGCGGTCGAATGTTTGTATTGGATGTAGTCTTAGAAGCATATAATTTTCTCTTATCCACTCGGAAGTGAATTACTTTTGATATTTTGTCGATTGGTTCTTCGCAGAAATCTTGTGATCTTGCGGCTCGTTACACCGAGCTGGAGCACAAGCACATTCAGCTCGAACTGGATCTGAAGCTGGTTCAGGAGAATCTGACGAAGGCGAAGGAGGAGACCAAAGGTATGTTCGGTGAGATCTCGACGACTCCTTTTTCCCTTTATTTGTTTCCAAATCTGACCTTGCTATAACTTGGAGGCAAGGTGAAGGAGGCCCAGAAGAAAAAAGACCTTGAGCTAGCTGAGAAGACCAAGCTTGCGGCGAGAAGTTAACCGGTCACCAAGCTCAAGAAGAAAATACTAATCTGAAAGCTGCTCTTGGGATTGCCAACAAGGAAGTCGATCATTGGCCGACAAAGCTGCCCTGAGTGACCAAGTCAGCCAGTTGACTGGGAAGAAAAATGATCTGGAGGCCTTCCTGGGTGGTCTTGCCAAGAAGTTGTTCCTTATGCTTGAAGGTAACCCTTTACACTCGACAATCATTTTCAGCTGTGATCTTTCCATTCGACCATTGCCTTGACTCGGTGATTGCCCTTGTAGAATTTTGTCAAAACTTTGAAGAAGAGACTAGCCGGCTGGAACCAAACCTTGACCCCGTCAATTCTCCAGTGAATGATGAAGTTGCCATGAATGTTTTCCGACTGGAGTCCCGTGTTGCAGCTGTCGTGGACTATGTTGCAAGGCTAAAGGTCGCCACTTCTAGCATCGACTCGGCCTCGGCTGAGGCGACACTCCAGAACGACCTCGAGTCGCTGATGGCTCGACTGAACGCGGTTCCTGATCGAGTGCAGGAGTGGAAAAAGTCCTCGGCTCGGTGCGGTGCAAATGTTGCTCTATGTCTGGCCCGAGTCCATTGCAAAGATGCGCGAGAAGACAAGCTGGCGGCTCTTCAGGTGGCCAACACCAAGAAACATGACTTCAGGTCCTTCATGGAAACCTTCATCGCTGCTGCCACTCGGATCGCAGACGGAATCGACCTTGATGAATTCGTTGCACCTTCCAGCCCTCCACAGGAGGGGTAAAAAACTTCTTTTAAGCTCGACACTTTAAATTTGCCTCGGTATGCCGAGTGGAGTTGTAACCGATAAACCTTAACAGGCTTAGCGCCTGAGCACTTTCAGTTTCTTTAGGTATCGATCCGAACTTGGATTTGATGTTTGAATATGATTGCTTTTGACTCGAAATGTCTTCTGCAGGTTCAAAGCAAGACGCTCACTGCAGTCGACTTATTCCTTAATCCACTTAGGCGAGCGCTGGGCTACAGCTAAGCCCCCGAGTGAGAGGTTGGCTCTTCACTCGGTAGGATTTTTATATCTTAGGCGAGCACTAGGCTGCAGCTAAGCCCCCGAGTGAGAGGTTTGCTCTTCACTCGGTAGGATTTTTATATCTTAGGCGAGCAGAGCTGCAGCTAAGCCCCAGTGAGAGGTTTGCTCTTGATCGGTAGGATTTTATATCTTAGGCGAGCACTGGGCTGCAGCTAAGCCCCGAGTGAGAGGTTTGCTCTTCACTCGGTAGGATTTTTATATCTTAGGCGAGCACTGGCTGCAGCTAAGCCCCAGTGAGAGGTTTGCTCTTCACTCGGTAGGATTTTTATATCTTAGGCGAGCACTGGGCTGCAGCTAAGCCCCCGAGTGAGAGGTTTGCTCTTCACTCGGTATGATTTTCATGTTGTACTTGTGGCGAAGCTCAGAGGAGAGGGTCGCAGTCGACCTGCACCTCGTCCTCCTTACAAGCGCACATTGTACTTATGGCGTAGCTCAGAAGAGAGGGTCGCAGTCGACCTGCACCTCATCCTCCTTGCGAGCGTACGTTGTATTTGTGGCGTAGCTCAGAGGAGAGGATCGCAGTCGACCTGGACCTCGTCCTCCTTGCGAACGCACATTGTACTTATGGCGTAGCTCAGAAGAGAGGGTCGTAGTTGACCTGCACCTCGTCCTCCTTGCGAGCGTACATTGTACTTATGGCGTAGCTCAGAGGAGAGGGTCGCAGTCGACCTGCACCTCGTTCTCCTTGCGAGCGTACGTTGTGCTTAGGCGAGTGTTTAAACTGCAGCTAAGCCTCCCGAGTGAGAGTCTGGCTCGCCACTCGGTAGGATTTTTATAACTTAGGCGAGCGCTGGGCTTCAGCTAAGCCCCCGAGTGAGAGGTTGGCTCTTCACTCGGTAGGATTTTTATAACTTAGGCGAGCGCTGGGCTGCAGCTAAGCCCCCGAGTGGAAGTCTGGCTTACCACTCGGTAGGATTTTATAACTTAGGCGAGTACTTGGACTGCAGCTAAGCCTCCCGAGTGAGAGTCTGGCTCGCCACTCGGTAGGATTTTATTTAATCTTAGGCGAAATGGATTCGCAGCTAAGCCTCCGAGTGGGAGTCTGGCTCACCACTCGGTAAGGATTTTTACAAACTTAGGCGAAACAGATTCGCGGCTAAGTCACCCACTGAGGGGAAAATTTTATTGGACAAATAAAAAGTGACAAAAATTATGGAGGAATTATGACACTATTATATTGAAATCCATGAACTATAGAATTACTTTATTACAACTCATCTGAGTGATAAACTTAAGTGTAAAATGGGCGGAGTAGTTCCGCGTTCCAAGCTCGGGGCTCGTCGATATTATGTTCGACGTTGTAAAGACGGTACGCCCCGATGTGGAGAACTTTGGTGACGGTGAAGGGTCATTCCCAAGAAGGAGAAAGCTTGTGTTGTTTCTTCTGATCCACTCGGAGAACTAAATCCCCTTCTTGGAAGGCTCGACCCCTCACATTTCTGGCGTGGAAACGACGCAAGTCTTGTTGGTAGATGGTCGATCGGATCAGAGCCATCTCCCTTTCTTCCTCTAAAAGGTCGACTGCGTCCTATCACGCTTGTTCAGCTTCTGCTTCGTTGTAGAGTTCAACTCGAGGAGCATTATGGAGAAGATCACTCGGCAAGACTGCTTGACCGTAGACCAAGAAGAATGGAGTTCTTCGGTCGACCGATTAGGTGTGGTCCACAATCCCCAAAGCACCGAGGGAAGTTCGTCGACCCATGCTCCAGCCGCATGCTTGAGATCACGCATTAGTCGGGGTTTCAATCCTTTGAGGATCAGGCCATTGGCTCGCTCTGCTTGTCCATTCGACTGCGGATGGGCGACTGAAGCGTAGTCGACTCGTGTGCCTTGAGAGTTGCAGAAATCCCTGAATTCTTCTGAGACAAAGTTCGACCCATTATCCGTAATGATGCTGTGCGGGACTCCATATCTGAATATCAGTTCCCTGATGAAGCTAACAACAGTACCGGCGTCAAGGTTCCTTATTGTCTTGGCCTCAATCCACTTGGTGAACTTGTCGACTGCCACCAGTACATGCGTGAAGCCACTTCGACCTGTTCTCAAGGGACCGACCATGTCCAACCCCCATACTACGAAAGGCCAGACGAGTGGAATGGTCTTCAGAGCTGACGCAGGATTGTGTGACATATTTGAGTAGAACTGACATCCTTCGCACTTGTCCACTATTTCCTTTGCCATCTCATTCGCCTTTGGCCAGTAAAATCCGGCTCGGTATGCTTTGGCCACGATGGTCCGAGAAGACGCATGATGACCACAGGTCCCCAAGTGGATATCATTGAGAATGATTCGACCTTCCTCCGGCGTTATGCACTTTTGACCAACTCCAGTCGCGCTCTCTCTATACAACTGTCCTTTGATAACGGTAAAGGCCTTGGATCGACGGACGATCTGTCGAGCCTCTTCCTCATCCTCTGGGAGCTCTTTTCTCAGGATATACGCGATATAAGGAATTGTCCAGTCGGGCGTGACTACCAAAATCTCCATGACCAAGTCGACCACTGCTGGGACTTCAACCACTAACGATGAATGGATCTTCTTTGACTGACGGAGTGTGTATATGCTCCAAGAACACACCACTCGGAATGGCCTCTCTCTTGGAACCTATCTTTGCCAGATCATCTGATGCCTGATTTTTCAGTCGGGGTATGTGATGGAGCTCTAACCCTTCAAACTTCTTTTCCAGCTTCCTCACTGCATTGCAGTATCCAGTCATGGCTGGGCTTCTCATGTCCCACTCCTTCATCACTTGGTTGACCACTAAATTTGAATTGCCATAGACCATCAGGCGACGGACGCCGAGTGAGATGGCCATGCGCAATCCGTATAAGAGGGCCTCATACTCTGCCTCATTGTTGGAGGAATCAAAGTGAATCTGGAGCACATATCTGAGCTTATCTCCTCTAGGGGAAACCAGAACAACCCCAGCACCGGAACCATTCAACATCTTAGAGCCATCAAAGAACATGGTCCAATGCTCCGAGTGAACTTCAGCCAGCTGCTGTTGTTCAATCCACTCGGCGAGGAAATCTGCTATTGCCTGGGACTTAATGGCTTTCTTTGCCTCAAACTTGATATCAAGTGGAAGAAGTTCAATCGCCCATTTCGCCACTCGACCGGTTGCATCTCTTGTGCAAAATCTTTGATAGTGGAGCGTCGTTTAATCGTGATGGAATGATCGGAGAAATAATGAGCAACCTTCTTCGTGGTCATGTATATTCCATACACAAGCTTCGATAATGAGGATATCTCGCTTGGATGGAGTCAAGACTTGGACAAATAATAATACACCGGGCGCTGAACTTTGAAGGCTTTTCCTTCTTCTTCCCGCTTGACCGTAAGCACTGTACTGACGACTTGTCCTGTGGCTGTGATATAGAGCAACAGAGGCTCTTTGCTGATTGGAGCAGCAAGCACCGGCTGGGTGGAGAGCAAAGCTTTTAGCTCGCAAACGCTGCATCGCTTCGAGTCCACTCGAACTTGTTCCGCCTTCTTCATCGATCGGTAAAGAGGCAATGCCTTCTCACCGAGTCGTGAGATGAATCGACTTAATGCGCCAAGCATCCAAGAAGCTCGGACATCGTGCACTTTCGCACAGGCGTTTCATTAGGAGAATAGTGCCGATCTTCTCGGATTAGCATCGATCCCCGCTCGAAGCGAAAACCGAGTAACTTTCCACCGGGAACTCCGAATGTGCATTTTGATGGATTGAGCTTGATATCATACCTTCTGAGGTTGGCAAATGTTTCGGCGAGGTCAGCGAGCAGGTCGAAACCTTTTCGTGACTTGACGACGATATCATCCATATACGCTTCCACATTCCGACTGATTTGAGTGAGCAAACACTTCTGAATCATTCGCATAAATGTGGCTCCGGCATTCTTGAGGCCGAATGGCATGGTGATATAGCTGAAGCACCCGAACGGAGTGATGAAAGCTGTTTTTATCTCGTCGGGTCCATACAGACGGATCTGATGATACCCGGAATAAGCGTCTAGAAAAGACAATCTCTCGCATCCCGCGGTCGAGTCAACAATTTGATCTATGCGAGGGAGAGGAAAATGATCTTTCGGGCAGGCCCGATTGATGTGCTTAAAATTAATGCACATTCAGAGCGATTTGTCCTTCTTAGGAACCATGATGACATTAGCGAGCCACTCGGAGTGGTATATCTCTCGGATAAATCCTGCCGCCAACAGTCGAGCCACTTCCTCACCAATAGCCTTTCTCTTCTGGATGGCGGACCGTCGAAGATGCTCTTTAACTGGCTTTGCTGATGAGTCGACTCTAAGACGATGCTCAGCCGATCCCCTGAACACGGCATGTCGGTGGCTTCCATGCAAAATGTCGATTCTCACGGAGGAAGCGGATGGCGCTTCTTCCTATTTCGGTCGAGTGTTGTGGAAATGTGGGTCGGGGCTGCCTTGGGGTCGGTCGGGTGAATGTGGACAGGCTTCGTCTCACCGGACGACTGAAATGCAGATTCTGTGGCGGGTTTCTTGGATCGCAGCAAATCACTCGGATCTGCGCTTTGTTTATACTCTTCAAACTCGACCGCTGTCACCTGGGAATCGGCAATCTTCGAGCCCTTCTGAAAGCACTCTTCTGCCTTTTTCCGGTCACCGGTGACAGTGATCACTCCTTTGGGGCCGGGCATCTTCAGTTTGAGGTACACGTAACATGGTCGAGCCATGAATCGTGCATAAGCTGGTCTCCCCAAAATGGCGTGGTACGCACTCTGAAAATCCACGACCTCAAACGTCAACTTTTCCTTGCGAAAATGTTTTGAATCGCCAAACACCACGTCCAGAGCTATTTGGCCGAGTGACTCGGCTTTCTTTCCGGGTATAACTCCATGAAAGCTCATGTTACTGGTGCTCAATCAGGACATCAGAATGCCCATTCCTTTCAGTGTGTCCGCATACAACAAGTTCAGCCCACTACCACCGTCCATCAGCACCTTTGTCAGTCGAGTGCCTTCGACAACCGGATCGACCACCAAAGCTTGCCTCCCAGGGGTGGCAATATGAGTCGGGTGATCAGATTGGTCGAATGTGATGGGTGTTTGGGACCATCTCAGATAACTTGGTTTCGCTGGGGCAACCATGTTTACCTCACGATTAATGACCTTCAGTCGGCTCTTGCTTTCCACATCTGTGAAGATCATCAGAGTGGAGTTGACATGCGGATATCCTTCCTCACTGTCCTCCTTGTCTTCGGCCTTGTCCGACTCCTTCTCCTTGTCCTTAGACTGTTTTCCTTCAAACTGCTGGATCAGGAGTCGACATTGGCGAGTGGTATGCTTTGGGTAAATGATATTGCCCTCTTCATCTTTCTTCGTGTGGATGTGACACGGCATATCCATCACGCCGTTTCCTTCTTTATCCTTCACCTTCTTAGGGTTCCAGGATCCTTTAGGTTTCCCTTTGAACTTTCCCTGAGTCACGGCCAGAGCCTCTCCAGGAGCTGCTGGTTCAGCCTTCCGCTTCTATTTCCGACTGGTGTTTCCCTTCTCCGACTGACTCGGCTTGTACTTGCCGCTTCGGAGTCGGTCTTCTTCTTTGCCGTTGGCGTACTTGGTAGCAATCTCCATCATCCGACTCAGGGTCATGTCTCCGGTTCAACCAAATTTCAAACTCAATTCTCTGTTCTTGACACCATCCTTGAAGGCGCAGACTGCCTGATGATCAGACACATTCTCCACAGTATGGTGCAAAGTGATCCATCTCTGAATATACTCTCTGAGAGTTTCATTGGTCTTCTGCACACAGACTTGCAGCTCCGTCAATCCAGCTGGTCGCTTGCAAGTTCCTTCAAACATTCTGATGAACACTCGGGACAGATCTTCCCAAGTGTAAATGCTGCTAGGAGGTAACTGATTCAACCACGCTCTGGCAGAACCTTTCAACATGAGGGGCAAATGCTTCATGGCCACCTCGTCATTCCCACCACCAATCTGAACCGCCACTCGGTAATCCTCAAGCCAAGTTTCCGGCTTAGACTCACCGGTGAACTTGCTGACTCCTGTTGCCAACCTGAAATTGGGGGGAATCACTGTGGCTCTGATAGCCCTGCTGAAACATTCTGGACCAGAAACATGCACTCGACTGCTTGTGGGCGCATCTCTGTCGGGCCCACCCCGATGGGCTCTGTTCCGGTCGACCAAGCCTTGCACGATAATGGATCGCGCGTCGAAGCCTGGTTCTCTGGGGTCGACTGGAGCCCTTCGCCCCACACTGAGCTGACGCCTGTCATCCTGCTGCCAAGGAGCGTAAGACCCACCCCTCAGAGGGGAAGTGAGCACTCGACGCCTATCATCTCGGTCGTGTCGGTCACCATACTGGTCTCGCCGATTTCGCGCTTCTTCGCCTTGGAGGCGATCTGGGACTGTGAGCCGACTGAACCGTATTCGCAGCGACGGATTGACTGTGAATTCTGTTGCGCGACTGCGACATGGCTGAATTCTGATCTCCTGCTGCCCGGAGCAAATCCCTAATTTGCATCAAGCCTCTGCCAGCTTCCGACTGAGAGGGCTGGATGGACTCTGCTATACGGGTCGCAGCTGCTAAATTCTGGATTGGGGTTCGATATACCTGAGTTGGCGGGAAGAGTTGACGTCGATTGGCATCGGGAACTCGTTGCCGCGCGCGCTCGTCGAGTGCTCGCTGAAGATTCTCCAAGCGAGCGCGTTCGGCAAAATTGGCCAAACGTGCCTCCTCCAAGGCGCGAGCCTCGGGGGTTTCTCCTGCGATGGGAGTATGCAGGGCATCCATGTTCCTGCGGCGAAGTTCCTCTCTTTGCAGAGAGTCGAGTGGCTCGGGCTGGTACTCCTCGTGGTCGCGTGCGGGGTCGTCTCCGCCACCTGCCCCGCCCTCATGGGCGAAGCCAGGGGGACTGCGAGGTCCGTTGACCATCGGATTTCCGCCACGGATCATCGCTATCGATTCGGATGCAGATCTATGGAGCGGTCGGCGGATCGAACAGCCGTAGAGATTCGTCGGGCTCGATTGCCGCAACTTGGGTGGTGGCCGTCTGGCGAGCCACCACGTGCCTCACCCACTGCTGAAGCCTCGACCGACCAGAGCGCTTGTGCTGGCGGGAGACCGGGAGGGTGGTCGATAGGGGAGTCGATCGATACGGGGTCGACGGTTGTCGCAGCAGAACGCCGTGGACGCATGCGCGAAAATGCGTCGCACCGCGGACGGGGAGCGCATCAACGTCGAGTGGAGCCTCCTGGAGCCAGGCGGAGTCGTCGGCGACGAAGGTGAGAGCGCCGAGACGGATCTCGCGACCCTCGACCAAAACTCCAGCAGTCATCATGATGAATATACTCGGAAGAATCGCAACTTCTCCAAAAAATCGCTAAAACACCTGCCCCACGGTGGGCGCCAACTGTCGTGGTTCTAAGTCTGACAGTAGAGTGGGGGTAGGTATGGAGAGGCAAGGTCCTAGCTATGGAGAGGTTGTAAGCACAAGAGATGTACGAGTTCAGGCCCTTCTCGGAGGAAGTAAAAGCCCTACATCTCGGAGCCCGGAGGCGGTCGAGTGGATTATGTGTATATGAGTTACAAGGGTGCGAACCCTTCTGCCTGTGGAGGGGGGTGGATTATATAGAGTGCGCCAGGACCCCTGCCAGCCCACGTAATGAAGGGTTTAAGGTACATTAAGTGCAGGCGCATCGTAACGCCCACATAAAGTGTCTTAACTATCATAAAGTCTACTTAATTACAGACCGTTGCAGTGCAGAGTGCTTCTTGACCTTCTGGTGGTCGAGTGAGTCTTCGTGGTCGAGTCCTTCAACTCAGTCGAGTGAGTTCCTCGTAAGTCGACTGGAAGGTGATCTCTTCTAAGGGTGTCCTTGGGTAGGGTACTTAGATCAGGTCTATGACCCTACCCTAGGTACATGAATCCATCACCACGCCGTCGTGCTGCTGGATCTTCATCAACCTCTCCTTCCCCCTTGCTGGATCAAGAAGAAGGAGACATCTTCCCAACCGTACGTGTGTTGAACGCGGAGGTGCCGTCTATCCGGCGCTCGGTCATCGGTGATTTGGATCACGACGAGTACGACTCCATCAACCCCGTTCTCTTGAATGCTTCCGCTCGCGATCTACAAGGGTATGTAGATGCACTCCTTTTCCCCTCGTTGCTAGATAACTCCATAGATTGATCTTGGTGATGCATAGAAAATTTTAAAATTCTGCTACGATCCCCAACAGTGGCATCATGAGCTAGGTCTATGCGTAGTTACTATGCACGAGTAGAACACAAAGCAGTTGTGGGCGTCGATATTGTCAATTTACTTGTCGTTACTAGTCTTATCTTGCTTCGGCGGCATCGTGGGATGAAGCGGCCCGGACCGACCTTACACATACGCTTACGTGAGACAGGTTCCACCGACTGACATGCACTAGTTGCATAAGGTGGCTAGCGGGTGTCTGTCTCTCGCACTTTAGTTGGAGCGGATTCGATGAAAAGGGTCCTTATGAAGGGTAAATAGAAATTGGCATATCACGTTGTGGTTTTACGTAGGTAAGAAACGTTCTTGCTAGAAACCTATAGAAGCCACGTAAAAACTTGCAACAACAATTAGAGGACATCTAACTTGTTTTTGCAGCATATGCCTTGTGATGTGATATGGCCAAAAGATGTGATGAATGATATATGTGATGTATGAGATTGATCATGTTCTGGTAATAGGAATCACGACTTGCATGTCGATGAGTATGACAACCGGCAGCAGCCATAGGAGTTGTCTTTATTTTTTGTATGACCTGCGTGTCATTGAATAACGCCATGTAAATTACTTTACTTTATTGCTAAACACGTTAGCCATAGAAGTAGAAGTAATCGTTGGCGTGACAACTTCATGAAGACACGATGATGGAGATCATGGTGTCATGCCGGTGATGAAGATGATCATGGCGCCCCGAAGATGGAGATCAAAGGAGCAATATGATATTGGCCATATCATGTCACTATTTGATTGCATGTGATGTTTATCATGTTTTACATCTTATTTGCTTAGAACGACGGTAGCTTAAATAAGATGATCCTATAATAATTTCAAGAAAGTGTTCCCCCTAACTATGCACCGTTGCGAAGGTTCGTTGTTTCGAAGCACCACGTGATGATCGGGTGTGATAGATTCTAACGTTTGAATACAACGGGTGTAAGCCAGACTTACACAGGCAATACGCTTAGGTTGACTTGACGAGCCTAGCATGTACAGACATGGCCTCGAAACACGGAAGACCAAAAGGTCGAGCATGAGTCGTTTAGAAGATACGATCAACATGAAGATGTTCACCAACGTTGACTAGTCCGTCTCACGTGATGATCGGACATGGCCTAGTTGACTCGGATCATGTTTCACTTAGATGACTAGAGGGATGTCAATCTGAGTGGGAGTTCATTGAATAATTTGATTAGATGAACTTAATTATCATGAATTTAGTCTCAAATCTTTACAATATGTCTTTTAGATCAAATGGCCCACGCTAATGTTGCCCTCAACTTCAACGCGTTCCTAGAGAAAACCAAGCTGAAAGATGATGGCAGCAACTATCTGGACGGGTCGGAACACGAGATCATCCTCATAGCTGCCAAGAAAGATTATGTCCTAGAAGCACCGCTAGGTGAAGCACCCATCCCAGAGAACCAAGATGTTATGAACGCTTGGCAGTCTCGTCCTGATGATTGCTCCCTCGTTCAGTGCGGCATGCTTTACAGCTTAGAACCGGGGCTCCAAAAGCGTTTTGAGCAACACGGAGCATATGAGATGTTTGAAGAGCTGAAAATGGTTTTCCAAGCTCATGCCCGGGTCGAGAGATATGAAGTCTCCGGCAAGTTCTTCAGTTGTAAGATGGAGGAAAATAGTTACATCGGTGAGCACATACTCAAAATGTCCAGGTTGCACAACCGCTCGACTCGGTGGGAGTTAATCTCCGGATGACTTGGTCATTGACAGATCCTTGATCGCTTCCACCGAGCTACAAGAGCTTTGTGATGAACTTCAATATGCGGGGATGGAAAAGACCATTCCAGAGGTATATTCAATGGTAAAATCAGCGGAGGTGGAGATCAAAAAGGAACATCAAGTGTTGATGGTGAATAAAACCACTAATTTTAAGAAAGGCAAGGGTAAGAAGAACTTCAAGAAGGACGACAAGGGAGTTGCCGCGCCTCGTAAGCCAGTTGCCAGGAAGAAGCCAAAGAATGGACCCAAGCCTGAGACTGAGTGCTTTTATTGCAAGGGAAGTGGTCACTGGAAGCGGAACTGCCCCAAATACTTTGCGGACAAGAAGGCCGACAACACTAAAGGTATATGTGATATACATGTAATTGATGTGTACCTTACCAGTACTCGTAGTAGCTCCTGGGTATTTGATACCGGTGTGGTTGCTCATATTTGTAACTCAAAGCAGGAGCTGCAGAATAAGCGGAGACTGGCAAAGGACGAGGTGACGATGCGCGTCGGGAATGGTTCTAAGGTCGATGTGATCGCCGTCGGCACACTACCTCTACATTTACCTACGGGATTAGTTTTAAACCTCAATAATTGTTATTTAGTGCCAGCTTTGAGCATGAACATTGTATCAGGATCTCGTTTAATTCGACATGGCTACTCATTTAAATCCGAGAATAATGGTTGTTCTATTTATATGAGAGATATGTTTTATGGTCATGCCCCGCTGGTGAATGGTTTATTCTTAATGAATCTCGAGCGTAATGTTACACATATTCATAGTGTGAATACCAAAAGATGTAAGGTTGATAATGATAGTCCCACATACTTGTGGCACTGCCGCCTTGGTCACATAGGTGTCAAACGCATGAAGAAGCTCCATGCAGATGGACTTTTCGAGTCTCTTGATTACGAATCATTTGACACGTGTGAACCATGCCTCATGGGTAAAATAACCAAGACTCCGTTCTCTGGAACAATGAAGCGAACAACCAACTTATTGGAAATCATACATACTAATGTGTGCGGTCCAATGAGTGTTGACGCTCGCGGTGGCTATCGTTATGTTCTCCTCTCACTGATGACTTGAGTAGATATGGGTATGTCTACTTAATGAAACACAAGTCTGAGACCTTTGAAAAGTTCAAGGAATTTTAGAGTGAGGTTGAGAATCAACGTGACAGGAAATAAAGTTCTTACGATCATATCGTGGAGGGGAATATTTGAGTCACGAATTTGGCACACACTTAAGGAAATGTGGAATCGTTTCACAACTCATGCCGCCTGGAACACCTCAGTGAAATGGTGTGTCCTAACGTCGTAATCGCACTCTATAAGATATGGTGCGATCTATGATGTCTCTTACCGATCTACCGCTCTCATTTTGGGGCTATGCTTTAGAGACTGCCGCATTCACTTTAAATAGGGCTCCGTCGAAATCCATTGAGACGACACTGTATGAATTATGGTTTGGGAAGAAACCTAAGCTGTCGTTTCTAAAAGTTTGGGGATGCGATGCTTATGTCAAGAAACTTCAACCTGAAAAGCTCGAACCCAAGTCGGAAAAATGCGTCTTCATAGGATACCCTAAGGAAACCATTGGGTATACCTTCTACCTCAGATCCGAAGGCAAGATCTTTGTTGCCAAGAATGGGTCCTTTCTGGAGAAAGAGTTTCTCTCTAAAGAAGTAAGTGGGAGGAAAGTAGAGCTTGATGAAGTACTACCTCTTGAAACGGAAAGTAGTGCAGCTCAGGAAGATGTTCTTGTGGTGCCTGCACCGACTAGAGAGGAGGTTAATGATGATGATCAAGGTACTTCGGATCAAGCTCCTACTGAACTTCGTAGGTCCACAAGGACACGTTCCGCACCAGAGTGGTACGGCAACCCTGTCTTGGAAATCATGTTGTTAGACAACGGTGAACCTTCGAACTATGAAGAAGCGATGGCGGGCCCAGATTCCGACAAATGGCTAGAAGCCATGAAATTCGAGATAGGATCCATGTATGAAAATGAAGTGTGGACTTTGACTGACTTGCCCGATGATCGGCGAGCCATAGAAAATAAATGGATCTTTAAGAAGAAGACAGACGCTGATGGTAATGTGACCATCTATAAGGCTCGACTTGTCGCTAAGGGTTATAGACAAGTTCAAGGGGTTGACTACGATGAGACTTTCTCTCCCATAGCAAAGCTGAAGTCCGTCCGAATCATGTTAGCAATTGCCGCATACTATGATTATGAGATATGGCAAATGGACGTCAAAACGGCATTCCTTAACGACTTTCTTAAGGAAGAACAGTATATGATGCAGCTGGAAGGTTTTGTCGACCCTAAGAATGCTGACAAGGTGTGCAAGCTCCAACGCTCAATCTATGGGCTGGTGCAAGCATCTCGGAGTTGGAACATTTGATTTGATGAGATGATCAAAGCGTTTGGGTTTACACAGACTTATGGAGAAGCCTGTGTTTACAAGAAAGTGAGTGGGAGCTCCGTAGCATTTCTCATATTATATGTGGATAAAATACTATTGATGGGAAATGATATAGAATTCTTGGAAAGCATAAAGGCCTATGTCGGTGTCAAAACCAGCGGATCTCGGGTAGGGGGTCCCGAACTGTGCGTCTAGGCGGATGGTAACAGGAGACAAGGGGCACGATGTTTTTACCTGTGTTGGGCCCTCTCGATGGAGGTAAAACCCTACTCCTGCTTGATTAATATTGATGATATGGGTAGTACAAGAGTGGATCTACCACGAGATCAAGGAGGCTAAACCCTAGAAGCTAGCCTATGGTATGATTGTTGTAATGGTTGTTCGTCCCACGGACTAAAACCCTCCGGTTTATATAGACACCGGAGAGGGTTAGGGTTACAGAGTCGGTTACAATGGTAGGAGATCTACATATCCAGATCGCCAAGCTTGACTTCCACGCCAAGGAAAGTCCCATCCGGACACGGACGAAGTCTTCAATCTTGTATCTTCATAGTCTTGGAGTCCGCCGATGATGATAGTCCGCTATCCGGACACCCCTAGTCCGGACTCCTCGGTAGCCTGAACCGGGCTTCAATGACGATTTAGTCCGGGCGCGATATTGTCTTCGGCATTGCAAGGTGGGTTCCTCTTCCAAATAATTCATAGAAGATTGTGAACACCAGGATAGTGTCCGGCTCTGTAAAATAAATTCAACATACCACCGTAGAGAGAATAATATGTACACAAGTGCAATTTGCTGACGTATTTTGTGGCGTGACGTCACACCACTACCAAGCCTTTACTTGAATCGGTTTTATTATACCACCTCAGCGCGTTTAGCGAAGCGGTTTCCTTGCCATGTCTTGTCGAAGCAGAGATCGTGTTCCCCTTATTCCGGGATTCCCATCAATACGGACGTGGGTAACCCAACCGTGCCATTGATTGTGGCGCTTGGGAGATAAATGAGTTTTACCAGGCCGGTGGGGACTCATAGTCTTCGTCCGCCCATATATAAGGGGATAAGGATCCACCTTTTTTACCTACGCTTTCTTCATCCTTTGCTTATCCATCTCCGCGCACTCGAGCTCCAGCGCCCAAGTCCGCACATCTCGCCTCAACCTTCTCCAGCCATGTCCGGAGCGGGAGGCAAGTGGATGGCCTCCTCCGTTACGGAGGGGCACATCGAGAAGCTGCGGCGCGGATACCTGTCCAGCGACATCACAAGACCGGCTGCCCGACGAGGGCAGCTCATCCCCACCCCCAGGCCCCATGAGAGGGTCGTATTTCTTCCCCACTTCCTCCGCGGACTGGATTTCCCACTTCACCCCTTCGTCCGGGGGCTCATGTACTACTACGGCCTGGACTTCCACGATCTGGCGCCAAACTTCATCCTCAACATCTCGGTGTTTATCGTCGTGTGCGAAGCCTTCCTCTGCATCCAGCCTCACTTCGGCTTGTGGCTAAAGACCTTCAATGTCAAGCCAAAGGTGGTGAAGGGCGCCCAAGCGGAGTGCGGAGGCGCCATGGTGGGCAAATGCCCAACGCCACCGAGCTCGAGGCGCCTTCGTGGAGTCCATCAAAGGGTGGCAATCGGGTGGTTCTACATCACCGAGCCACGTGACCCTAAATGGGCAGCGGCCCCGAGTTCAGATCTGGTACCCCATGCAGCTCACCTCCGGAAAGAGAAGGGCTTGCTAGGGGTAGTTCGGAGGAGCCGACTCGATCTGTCCCGCTCTGCACTGGTGAACAAGAAGCTTAAGCTTGTCAGCGTGATCCAGGTCATGCTCGTCCGCCGGATTCTCCCCGCCAAAGAACGGGCCTTCAATTTGTGGGAGTTTGATCCGGCAAAGACCGCCCCTGGCGGGTTCTTTGACACGACATCTGAAGCTGCGAGAGGTGCTGTTCAAGGGCAGAGAAGCCCCCGCATCCGCAACTGAAGATCGCGGATTCAGCACGCAGCGCCCGGCCGGCGATGTAAGCTATGTTATCCTTTATGGGACACTCATTTCTTTCACAGTTTGACTCTATGTGGGATCTAAAAACTCCCAATGCCTTTAACAGGACTGGCAGAAGACGTCCGGACAGGTTAACTATCCGGCTCCCCTTCCAGAAGACCCAGCGGACACCCGTTTGACGGGGTTGCTGGTCCCGCCACTTTACGTGGTGCCAGAGAAGAAGGCCAAGAAGAAGGACACGGGAACCCGAAGGAGTTCCCGGCGCCAGGTGGTATCGGACTCATCGTCTGATGACTCCGAGGCGGACTCCTTCCCCGAGGAGGAGGAGAAAGAGGCCTCTCCCCCGGCGAGGGGAGAGAAGAAGAGGTAGGCCTCCCCAATGGGGGCAGCCGAAGGGTCCAAGAAAGGACGGACCCTTCCTCCGGACTGCTTCGCCAACGCCGACGACGGCGACGAGGAGTGGCCCTCAAGGGCCAAGCCCACGCAAGATCGTAAGTGTTCAATTCTGGATGATTTATAATTTCTCTTTTTGCCACGTGGTGTCCTTCTAATGCCGCATACAACCTGTAGTCCGGCCAAGGACGATCTTCCCGCTTCGTCGAGCGGGTCCTTGGCTACGTTGGATATGGATTCCCTTCCGACCGCCTCCACCCATCATGACGCTGATGACGCCGAGGTGGGATCCCAGGAGGGGACCCACTAGGAGGGGGAGGCTCCGGAGGTGCCACAGGGCAACCTCCCGAACTTCGCACCGGACTCCGCACCGGAACCTGCAGTGGTTCTGGAGTCCGGCAGGCGGCCCCTTCGTAAGAAGGGCAAGACTGTGACACCGGCAGCCACCGTCCAACCGGAGGCGCCAGATAACCTGTTGGAGGCGCTCAACGGTGCTTCCATCGAGGAAGAGCACCGCACTATCATGAGTGCGGTGATTCAGAAGGTTCAGCTCGCCAAGAGCGGGCTGACCGAAGCCTGCAGCAGCCTTCTAAGAGGCATTGAGGTAAGAAATTTAAAATATGTAATATAATACCACATAGACAGTAGCCCCTGATGCTCGGTTCGGTGTTCGGAAAGAAAAGCCGGACTGAGGATCTAAAAAGATATACGCAGGAGGTCTAAAAAATATGTCAATATGGGATTGCAGGCTGTGCTGCTGACCTCTGCCGCACTGACTGCGGAGGTCGATGCTTTGAAGCAGAACCTCGAGCGGTCCGAGAGCGAGCTCGGCCGTGCCAAGAAGCAGCTCGAGGACAAGGAAGGTGAGTAACACCGTATTAAATTTGTACCTTACAGAAAAGGATTTTGGTTGCAAGAGAAATAACAAGGATAATATGGGTACTACAGGGGCCACGAACGAGGTGGCAACCCTGAAGGAGGCGGTGTCTGCGGCCACAGAGCGAGCCGAGAGACAAGCAGGAGGCGCGGGTGGCGGAGGTGCAACAAGAGCTCCAGGCTCTCATGAAAAAACATGAGGGTTTGGAGCGCGACTCAAGGACTCGAGAGTCCGAGCTTGCATCGGCTCTTGAGAGCGCCAAAGCCGCTAAGGCCGAAGCCCACAAGGCCCTCCAGGAGATCGAGGATTTGAAGAAAATAGCAGTGGGTAAGGCATTTTTCATGCAAAGCAAGCATGTGAATGTGAATTACCTATTACTTACCCAATTCGAGCTCTCCAGAGCGTTGCGGATCTGCCCATGGCGTGTCGAGATCTGCCGCTTTACCGAGCCGAGGAGGGAGCTCGACGGAGAAGGTCTTCGGTCTCAAGATATCGAGGCGGACATCCGTGCTTTTAGCGACCAGCTGAAGCAGCTGGTCGAGCTCCACAAGGTAGCCGAACAGGCCATGAAGGGCCTCATAGTTCGGCTGTGGCCCAAGGAGTCCATGCCTGGGAGCTACTTCGGCCTGGTACGGCGGCTGGTGGACGCGTGTCCCTGGGTGGAGGTCGTCAAGCATTCCGCCTGCATTGAAGGTGCCCGTCGGGCCCTTGCCCGTGCAAAGGTGCACTGAGGAAGGATGGATGCTGAGAAGCTGCTGCCGGACGCGCCGCCGGCGGGCAAGGAGTATCGTACGCCCGAAATGTATTATAAGAGTGTCCTGAAGGGTGCCCGCATGATTGCGGGTGAGTGCTCCAAAGATGTAATATTTGAGTAGACTCGCATTTTGTTATCCTGTGCGCTGAAAACCTCGTTCATATGCGCTAAGCAACGCTTGTTAATTTAAAATATTACCTTCTGTGCGGCCGTTTATCAAATCTAAGAGATGGCAAGTCGTCGGCTTCAGCCCCCATGCCACTAGTGCTGGGGTGTTCGGGATAAACTTGAGCACTCTTGTTCCCATGTTTGGGTCCATCTAGGGAGGCGCTCAACACAACGAACAAGGCAACCGGACTTATAATGCTTGAACACTCTCACTTAGCCACAGAATTCTATAATTTTAAATTTCGGCGAAGCCCCTAGTGTTCGGAAGACCGAGTTCGGGCGGTATCACGCTGGGCAGACGAAGCCGGTTCCTTGCTCTAAGCGGCATAAGTCTTTAGGGACTCGAAAAAACCTCTGAACAGCGACCAGCTCTCGCCTTATCATGATGGTCAGTTTTAGCTTTCTCCGAGGCGCCGCCCAGCTCAACCGGGCGCAATCGCGGTGGTTCTCCCAAGGCTACCTTAGCCGATAAAAGCGGAACGTAAGGTACCAAAACATGGGAGCCGCAAACCCAACTATTGACCCAAGACATGATTCGAGCCGATGCATATAATGCTATAAGTTCGGGTGCCGCACTTGTGAAAGTGTTCGGACTTATCACACCATAATGCGGGAACTTAAGCCCTGGTGTATTCGGCCGCACTAAAGTGTACGGATGCAAGATGTCATAAATGAACATATATATAAGAAAGAAATGCAATTATAAGCGAAAAGCGATGCATTGTTTATTCAAGGAATTCTGCGATGAATGCAGAACGATACAAATAGTGTGGTAAGCAAGGGGTAAGACTATTAAACATGTCCCCCTCCAGGGGTAGGCAGTGGAATGGTGTATGAAAACGGATTTAATGCTCGTAATGGAGACCACCTGGATACTCGCCGTAGCCCTTCTTCTCCCCTGGCTGTTGCATCGTGTGTTCGGCAGGTCTACTTCCGGACAGGGCCTCTGGTGAACGGAGTCCTGTGGGTAAGAAAAAGGAAAAAAGAAAAAGAGCGACACACTTGGGAGCCCCTGGTGTGGTTGAGCCGCACTCTGGGCCTGTCGTGGTCGTGCCCCTCCCCATATGCCCATGGTATCTCCAGAGCATAATGATATACGCGAAGGACTAGTCGTGCAATTATGCGAGGGCTGGGGTTGGGGCCGCATTGCTATGCGTTTGGCCGTGTACGGTCGCTTAACGGCCGGACTCGAAAATTGCCTTAAGAGGCTGCTCAGATTTGTCGCGAGAGCGTGTGTGTTCCTCCGTTCGGAGGAGCATTGATGTTTCCGTTGACCGTGATGACTCCTCGAGGGCTGGCATCTTGAGCTTGAGGTACGCAGAATGCGGCATCGCGTTGAACTTTGTAAACGCGTCCGTCCGAAAGCAGAGCGTGATAGCCGCCATGAGCGGGACTATGTCGAAGATTAACTCCTCGCCGGAAGTTATCCGGGATCCGAAGACCACTTCAGTGTGACCGAGCCTGCATAATTGGCCTCTACACCTGGTATGGCGCCTTTGAAGGTCGTCTTTGTAGGTTTAATCCTTGAGGGGTCTATGCCCATCTTGCTCACTTTGTCCTGATAAAGCAGGTTCAGGCTGCTGCCGCCGTCCATCAGGACTCTGGTGAGGTGAAATCCATCGACGATTGGGTCTAAAACCAATGCGGCGAATCCGCCATGGCGGATACTGGTGGGGTGGTCCTTCGATCAAAAGTGATCGGGCAAGAGGACCATGGATTGAACTTCAGGCGGCTGGCTCCATCGCATATCGTCCCTAAGCACGCTTCCGCTCCCTCTTGGGTATGTGGGTTGCGTATATCATGTTTACCGTCCGCACTTGTGGGGGGAAACCCTTCTGTCCTCTATTGTTCGGTCGCCGGGTCTCTTCCTCGTCATTGCTATGCAGCCCCTTGTCATTGTTTTCGGCGATTAACTTGCCTGCCTGCTTGAATACCCAACAATCCCTGTTGGTGTGATTAGCTGGCTTTTCGGGGGTCCCGTGTATCTGGCACGAGCGGTCGAGTATTCGGTCCAAATTGGACGGACCCGGAGTAGTTCTTTTGAATGGCTTTTTCTGCTGACCGGGTTTAGAGCTTCTGAATCCGGCGTTGACTGCCGTATCCTCAGTGTTATCGCTGTTAACGCGGCGTTTGTTTTTGTTTCGACACGACCTGCCATTGCGGTCCTTGGTATCCGGACTGCCAGAGTTTTTGCTGAGGTTGTTACTGCAGGCTAGCCAGCTGTCCTCTCCTGCACAGAAGCGGGTCATGAGTGATGTGAGGGCTGCCATGGATTTCGCCTTTTCCTGTCCTAGGTGCCGGGCCAGCCACTCATCGCGGATGTTATGTTTGAAGGCTGCGAGTGTTGGGGAACGTTGCAGAAAATTAAAAAATTTCCTACGGCTTCACCAAGATCCATCTATGAGTTCATCTAAGCAACGAGTAATGGGAGAGAGATTGCATCTACATACCACTTGTAGATCGCGTGCGGAAGCTTGCAAGGTGATGATGGAGTCGTACTCGAACGTGATTCAGATCACCGATACCCAAGTGCTGAACGGACAGCACCTCCGCGTTCAACACACGTGCGGGACGCGCGTCTCCTCCGTCTTGATCCAGCAAGGAGGAAGGAGAGGTTGAGGAAGACGACTCCACCGGCAGCACAACGGCGTGGTGATGGTGGAGAAGAAGTACTCCGACAGGGCTTCGCCGAGCTCTTACGGAGGAGGATAAGTGTTGGGGAGGGGAGGGGCTGCGCCTTGGGGATTGGTACAGCAGCCCCCCTCCCTCCCCCCTTTATATAGGCCCCCTGGGGGGGTGGCCGGCCCCTGGAGATCCAATCTCTAGGGGGGGCGGCGGCCAAGGGGGGTGGAGTGCCCCCCAAGCCAGGTGGGGCGCCCCCCCACCCCTAGGGTTTCAACCCTAGGCGCAGGGGGTGGGCCTAGGGGGGTGCACCAGCCCCCTGTGGGCTGGTTCCCTTCCCCTTTCAGCCCATGGGGCCCTCCGGGATAGGTGGCCCCACCCGATGGACCCCCGGGACCCTTCCGGTGGTCCCGGTACTTTACCGGGAGACCCCGAAACTTTCCCGATGGCCGAAACACCACTTCCTATATATTATTCTTTACCTCCGGACCCTTCCGGAACTCCTCGTGACGTCAGGGATCTCATCCGGACTCGAACAACATTCGGTAGTCACATACTTGACTTCCTACTAACCCTAGTGTCACCGAACCTTAAGTGTGTAGACCCTACGGGTTGGAGACACGCAGACATGACCGAGGCGACTCTCGGGCAATAACCAACAACGGGTCGGATACCCATGTTGGCTCCTACATGCTCCTCGATGATTTCATCGGTTGAACCACGATGTCGAGGATTCAATCAAACCCGTATGCAATTCCTTTGTCAATCGGTGCGTTACTTGCGAGACTCGATCGTCGGTATCCCAATACCTTGTTCAGTCTCGTTACGGCAAGTCACTTTACTCGCATCAGTAATGCATGATCCGTGTACAACACCTTGGTCACATTGAGCTCATTATGATGATGCATTACCGAGTGGGCCCAGAGATACCTCTCCGTCATACGGAGTGACAAATCGATCTCGATCCGTGTCAACCCAACAGATACTTTCGGAGATACCTGTAATGCACCTTTATAGTCACCCAGTTACGTTGTGACGTTTGATACACCCAAGGCACTCCTACGGTAACCGGGAGTTACACGATCTCATGGTCGAAGGAAGAGATACTTGACATTGGCAAAGCTTCTAGCAAACGAACTATACGATCTTTTATGCTATGCTTAGGATTGGGTCTTGTCCATCACATCATTCTCCTAATGATGTGATCTCGTTATCAACGACATCCAATGTCCATAGTCAGGAAACCATGACTATCTATTGATCACAACGAGCTAGTCAACTAGAGGCTCACTAGGGACATTTGTGGTCTAAGTGTTCACACGTGTATTACGATTTCCGGATAATACAGTTATAGCATGAACAAAAGACAATTATCATGAACATTGAAATATAATAATACTTTTATTATTGCCTCTAGGGCATATTTCCAACAGTCTCCCACTTGCACTAGAGTCACCAATCTAGTTACATTGTGATGAATCGAACACCCATAGAGTTCTGGTGTTGATCATGTTTTGCACGCGAGAGAGGTTTAGTCAGCGGATCTGCGACATTCAGATCCGTGTGCACTTTGCAAATCTCTATGTCTCCATCTTGAACATTTTCACGGATGGAGTTGAAACGACGCTTGATGTGCTGGTCTTCTTGTGAAACCAGGCTCCTTGGCAAGGGCAATAGCTCCGGTGTTGTCACAGAAGAGTTTGATCGCCCCGACGCATTGGGTATGACTCCTAGGTCGGTGATGAACTCCTTCACCCAAATCGCTTCATGCGCTGCCTCCGAGGCTGCCATGTACTCCGCTTCACACGTAGATCCCGCCACGACGCTCGCTTGCAGCTGCACCAGCTTCATTGCTCCACCATTCAACATATACACGTATCCGGTTTGTGACTTAGAGTCATCAGATCTGAGTCGAAGCTAAGCGTCGGCGTAACCCTTCTGACGAGCTCTTCGTCTCCTCCATAAACGAAACATGTCCTTTGTCCTTTTCGGTACTTCAGGATATTCTTGACCGCTGTCCGGTGTTCCTTGCGGGATTACTTTGGTATCTTGCAACCAAACTTACGGCAAGGTTTACATCGGGTCTGGTACACAGCATGGCATACATAATAGATCCTATGGCTGAAGCATAGGGGATGACACTCATCACTTCTTTATCTTTTTGCCGTGGTCGGTGACTGGGCCGAGCTCAATCTCACACCTTGTAACATAGGCAAGAACCCCTTCTTGGACTGATCCATTTTGAACCTCTTCAAAATCTTATCAAGGTATGTGCTTTGTGAAAGACCTATGAGGCGTCTCGATCTATCTCTATAGATTTTGATGCCTAATATATAAGCAGCTTCTCCAAGGTCCTTCATTGAAAAACACTTGTTCAAGTAGGCCTTAATGCTGTCCAGGAGTTTCGTATCATTTCCCATCAAAAGTATGTCATCTACATATAACAGGAGAAATGCTACGGAGCTCCCACTCACTTTCTTGTAAACGCAGGCTTCTCCATAAGTCTGTATAAACCCAAACGCTTTGATCATCTCATCAAAGCGAATGTTCCAACTCCGAGATGCTTGCACCAGCCCATAAATGGATCGCTGGAGCTTGCATACTTTGCTAGCGTTCTGAGGATCGACAAAACCTTCCGCTGCATCATATACAGCTCTTCCTTAAGATGTCCGTTAAGGAATGCCGTTTTGACGTCCATCGCCATATCTCATAATCATAGTATCGGCAATTGCTAACATGATTCGGACGGACTTAAGCTTCGCCACGGAGAGAATGTCTCGTCGTAGTCAATCCCTTGAACTTGTCGATAACCCTTAGCGACAAGTCGAGCTTTATAAATGGTAACATTACCATCGCGTCCATCTTCTTCTTAAAATCCATTTATTTTCTATCGCTCGCCGATCATCGGGCAAGTCTGTCAAAGTCCATACTTTGTTTTCATACATGGATTCTATCTCGGATTTCATGGCCTCAAGCCATTTGTTGGAATCTGGGCCCGCCATTGCTTCTTCATAGTTCGAAGGTTCATTGTTGTCTAACAACATGATTTCCATGACAGGTTGCCGTACCACTCAGTGCGGAGCGTGTCCTTGTGGACCTTGAAGTTCAAGAGTGACTTGATCCAAGTACCTTGATCATCATCATTGTTTTCCTCTTGGTTGGTGTGGGCATCATAGAGCGGTTTCTGCGCTGCACCACTTTCCCGTTCAAGAGGTAGTACTTCATCGAGCTCTACTTTCCTCCCACTTACTTCTTTCGAGAGAAACTCTTTTTCCAGAAAGCATCCGTTCTTGGCAACAAAGATCTTGCCTTCGGATCTTAAGTAGAAGGTATACCCGACAGTTTCCTTAGGATATCCTATGAATACGCATTTTTCCGACTTGGGTTCGAGCTTTTCAGGTTGAAGCATCGCATCCCCAAACTTTTAGAAACGACAGCTTAGGTTTCTTCCCAAACCATAATTCATACGGTGTCGTCTCAACGGATTTAGACGGTGCCCTATTTAAAGTGAATGTAGCTGTCTCTAGAGCGTATCCCCAAAATGATAGCGGTAAATCGGTAAGAGACATCATAGACCGCACCATATCCAATAGAGTGCGATTACGACGTTCGGACACACCGTTTCGCTGAGGTGTTCCAGGCGGCGTGAGTTGTGAAACGATTCCACATTTTCTTAAGTGTGTACCAAACTCGTGACTTAAGTATTCTCCTCCGCGATCTGGTCGTAGGAACTTTATCTTTCGGTCACGTTGATTCTCTACCTCACTTTGAAATTCCTTGAACTTTTCAAAGGTCTCAGACTTGTGTTTCATTAAGTAGACATACCCATATCTACTCAAGTCATCAGTGAGAGTTAGAACATAACGATATCCTCCGCGAGCCTCAACGCTCATTGGACCGCACACATCGGTATGTATGATTTCCAACAAGTTGGTTGCTCGCTCCATTGTTCCGGAGAATGGAGTCTTGGTCATTTTGCCTAAGAGGCAAGGTTCGCATGTGTCAAAGGATTCATAATCAAGAGACTCTAAAAGTCCATCAGCATGGAGCTTGTTCATGCGCTTGACACCAATGTGACCAAGGCGGCAGTGCCACAAGTATGTGGGACTATCGTTATCAACTTTACATCTTTTGGCATCCACACTATGAACATGTGTAATATTACGCTCGAGATTCATTAAGAATAAACCATTGACCATCGGAGCATGACCATAAAACATATCTCTCATATAAATCGAACAACCATTAATCTCAAACTTAAATGAGTAGCCATCTCGTATCAAACGAGATCCAGATACAATGTTCATGCTCAAACATGGCACTAAATAACAATTATTGAGGTTCAAAACTAATCCCGAGGTAAATGTAGAGGCAGCGTCGACGGCGATCACATCGACCACGGAACCATTCCCGACGCAAGATCGTCACCTCGTCCTTTGCCGGTCTCCATTTATTCCGCAGCTCTTTGTGAGTTACAAATATGAGCAACGGCACCGGTATCAAATACCGGGAGTTACTACGAGTCTCGGTAAGGTACACATCAATTACATGTATATCAAATATACCTTTGGTGTTGCGGCCTTCTTATCCGCTAAGTATTTGGGGCAGTTCCGCTTCCAAATGCCCTTCCCTTGCAATAAAAGCACTCGGTCTCGGGCTTGGGTCCATTCTTTGACTTCTTCCCATAGCAGGCTTACGGGCGCGGCAACATCTTTGCCGTCCTTCTTGAAGTTCTTCTTACCCTTGCCCTTCTTGAACTTAGTGGTCTTATTGACCATCAACACTTGATGTTCTTTCTTGATTTCAGCCTCTGCTGACTTCAAACATCGAGAACACTTCAGAATGGTCTTTTCCATCCCTCGCATGTTGTAGTTCATCACAAAGCTCTTGTAGCTTGGTGGGAGCGATCGAGGATTCTGTCAATGACCGCCTCATCCGGGAGGTTAATGTTCAACTGGGTCATCTGGCGTGCAACCTGGACATCTTGAGGATGTGCTCACCGATAGAACTGTTCTCCTCCATCTTACAAGCTGTAGAACTTGTCGGAGACATCATATCTCTCGACCGGGCATGAGCTTGGAAAACTAGTTTCAGCTCTTCAAACATCTCATATGCTCCGTGGTGCTCAAAACGCTTTTGGAGCCCGGTTCTAAGTCATAAAGCATGCCGCTTGAACGAGGGAGTAATCATCAAGACGAGTTTGCAAGCGTTCATAACGTCTTGGTTCTCTCGACGGGGCGTCACCTAGCGGTTCGTCTAGGACATATTGCTTCTGGCAGCTATGAGGATGATCCTCGGGTTCGGACCCGATCCGTATAGTTCTTGCCATCATCTTTCAACTTGGTTTTCTAGGAACGCGTTGAAGTTCATGTTGACATTAGCGTTGGCCATTGATCTACAAGACATATTTGCAAAGGTTTTAGACTAAGTTCATGATAATAAAGTTCTTAATCAAAATTATGAACTCCCACTTAGATTAGACATCCCTCTAGTCATCTAAGTGTTACACGATCCGAGTCGACTAGCCCGTGTCCGATCATCACGTGAGACGGACTAGTCATCGTCGGTGAACATCTTCATGTTGATCGTATCTTCCATACGACGTGTTCGACCTTTCGGTCTCCGTGTTCGAGGCCATGTCCGCACATGCTAGGCTCGTCAAGTTAACCCTAAGTGTTTTCGCTGTGTAAAGCTGTCTTACACCCGTTGTATGTGAGCGTAAGGATCCATCACACCCGATCATCACGTGGTGCTTAGAAGCGACGAACTGTAGCAACGGTGCACGCAGTTAGGGAGAACACTTCTTGAAATTTTGTAAGGATCATCTTATTTACTACCGTCGTCCTAAGTAAACAAGATGCATAAACATAATAAACATCACATGCAATTATATAGTTGTGACATGATATGGCCAATATCATCAAGCTCCATTGATCTCCATCTTCGGGGCTTCATGATCATCTTGTCACCGGCTTGACACCATGATCTCCATCATCATGATCTCCATCATCGTGTCTTCATGAAGTTGTCACGCCTAACGACTACTTCTACTTCTATGACTAACGCGTTTAGCAATGAAGTAAAGTAGTTTACATGGCGTTCTTCAATGACACGCAGGTCATACAAAAATAAAGACAACTCCTATGGCTCTGCGGTTGTCATACTCATCGACATGCAAGTCGTGAATCCTATTACAAGAACATGATCTCATACATCACAATTCATCATTCATCACAACTTCGGCCATATCACATCACATGATCAATCGCTGCAAAAACAAGTTAGGCGTCCTCTAATTGTTGTTGCATCTTTTACGTGGCTGCGATTGGGTTCTAGCAAAACGTTTTCTTACCTACGAATCACCACAGCGTGATTTTGTCAACTTCTATTTACCCTTCATAAGGGCCTTGTTCATCGAATCCGCTCCAACTAAAGTGGGAGAGCAGACACCCGCCAGCCACCTTATGCAACTAGTGCATGTCGATCGGTGGAACCGGTCTCACGTAAGTGTACGTGTAAGGTTGGTCCGGCCGCTTCATCCCACAATACCGTTGAGCAAGAAAAGACTAGTAGAGGCAAGTAAGATGACAAGATCAGCGCCCACAACAATTTGTGTTCTACTCGTGCATTAGAGAACTACGCATAGACCTAGCTCGATACCCTTTGTTGGGAGCGTTGCGAGAAAATTAAAATTTTCCTACGGCTTCACCAAGATCCATCTATGAGTTCATCTAAGCAACGAGTAATGGAGAGAGATTGCATCTACATACCACTTGTAGATCGCGTGCGGAAGCTTGCAAGGTGATGATGGAGTCGTACTCGAGCGTGATTCAGATCACCGATGCCCAAGTCTTTGAGCGGACAGCACCTCCGCGTTCAACACACGTGCGGGACGAGCGGCGTCTCCTCCGTCTTGATCCAGCAAGTAGGAAGGAGAGGTTGAGGAAGACGACTCCACCGCAAAGACAACGGCGTGGTGATGGTGGAGAAGAAGTACTGGACGTGGCTTCACGAGCTCTTACGGAGGAGGATAAGTGTTGGGGAGGGAGGGCTGCGCCTTGGGATTGGTACAGCAGCCCCCTCCTCCCCCTTTATATAGGCCCCCAGGTGGCGGCCCTGGAGATCCAATCTCCTGGGGCGGCGGACAAGGGGTGGAGTGCCCCAAGCCGGTGGGCGCCCCACCCCTAGGGTTTCAACCCTAGGCGCAGGGGTGGGCCTAGGGCGCACCAGCCCCCTGTGGGCTGGTTCCTTCCCTTTCAGCCCATGGGGCCCTCCGGATAGGTGGCCCCACCGGTGGACCCGGGACCCTTCCGGTGGTCCGTGATTTTACCGGAGACCGAAACTTTCCGATGGCGAAACATCACTTCCTATATATTATTCTTTACCTCCGGACCCTTCCGAACTCCTCGTGACGTCCGGGATCTCATCCGGACTCGAACAACATTCGGTAGTCACATACTTGACTTCCTACTAACCCTAAGCGTCACCGAACCTTAAGTGTGTAGACCCTACGGGTTCGGGAGACACTTGAGACATGACCGAGGCGACTCTCGGCAATAACCAACAGCGGGTCGGATACCCATGTTGGCTCCCACATGCTCCTTGATGATTTCATCGGTTGAACCACGATGTCGAGGATTCGATCAAACCTGTATGCAATTCCTTTGTCAATCGATGCGTTACTTGCCCGAGACTCGATCGTCGGTATCCCAATACCTTGTTCGGTCTCGTTACGGCAAGTCACTTTACTCGCATCGTAATGCATGATCCCGTACAACACCTTGGTCACATTGAGCTCATTATGATGATGCATTACCGAGTGGGCCCAGAGATACCTCTCCGTCATGCGGAGTGACAAATCCCGATCTCGATCCGTGTCAACCCGCAGATACTTTCGGAGATACCTGTAATGCACCTTTATAGTCACCCGCCACGTTGTGACGTTTGATACACCCAAGGCACTCCTACGGTAACCGGGAGTTACACGATCTCATGGTCGAAGGAAGAGATACTTGACATTGGCAAAGCTTCTAGCAAACGAACTATACGATCTTTTATGCTATGCTTAGGATTGGGTCTTGTCCATCACATCATTCTCCTAATGATGTGATCTCGTTATCAACGACATCCAATGTGCATAGTCAGGAAACCATGACTATCTATTGATCACAACGAGCTAGTCAACTAGAGGCTCACTAGGGACATTTGTGGTCTAAGTGTTCACGCGTGTATTATGATTTCCGGATAATACAGTTATAGCATGAACAAAAGACAATTATCATGAACATTGAAATATAATAATACTTTTATTATTGCCTCTAGGGCATATTTCCAACAGCGAGGGCCTCTGCATCCGGACAGTCGACGATTTGATTTTTCTTTGTTAAGAACCGTGTCGTAATCGTTCGCCGATTCGCTGGATGCTGAATTATGTGGCTTAGGTCATCGTAAATGCCCGGTGGTCGCACGTATGTGCCCTGGAAGTTGTCAAGGAATGCGGCTTCCAGGTCCTCCCAACACCCAATTGACTCTGCTGGCAAGCTGGTAAGCCAATGCCTAGCTGGTCCTTTAAGCTTGAGTGGGAGATATTTGATGGCGTGAAGATCGTCACCGCGGGCCATGTGGATATGAAGGAGATAGTCTTCGATCCAAACCGCGGGATCTGTTGTGCCATCGTAGGATTCAATGTTCACGGGTTTAAACCCTTCAGGGATTTGATGATCCATTACTTCATCTGTGAAGCATAGTGGGTGTGCGGCGCCTCTATATTGGGCAATATCACGACGTAGCTCAAGCGAGCTTTGTCTCTCGTGTTCGGCCCGGCGGAGTTCTTTATGTCGCGTGACGGTATTCGTCGGCAAGATCGTGGAAGCGCCCGCGTGATCCGTAGATCGATCTTGATTGTCTTGCCTTGTCCTCCAATATGTCTTGCAAGTCCGGCGCATTCCCTCGTGGCTTCGTACTTTTTGAGCGGTGCCAGGGTACGGTTCTGGTGGAGGGCCTAGATGCCTCTCTGTCGCGGCCACGAGGTGGTCGGTCTGCCGTATTGTGCGCTAGTGATGGAATTTTATATGCCTCCTCCTCTAATCGGGGGAGCAACTTGCGTTTTGGGTAACTTTTGGAGGGGCGTTCGAGTTCATGCTCTTCAGCCGCGAGGGCTTCGGTCCATCTGTCGGCCAGCAGGTCTTGATCAGCTCGAAGCTGTTGCTGCTCTTTCTTTAGGCTGTTCGCTGTGGCCCTTAGCCTGCGCTTAAAACGCTCTTGTTCGACGGGATCCTCGGGCACGACGAATTCGTCGTCGTTGAGGCTTGCCTCGTCTCCGGAGGGAGGCATGTAATTATCATCCTCTACCTCTTCGTCTGCCGCTCCCTCGTGGGGGCTGGCTTTTCCGTCCTCTGTCTTTGAATCTTTTTGGAGGGGTTGTCTTCAACACTCTCTGGGGTGTTATTATCTCCGTGCGTAATCTCCATTCTTCTTTGTGGCGGGATTTAGAGCGGCGCCGCTGACGCCTTGGCGCTTGGGCTGTTTCTTGGAGGAGCCTTCCTCTGCTGCATCCTCGCCGTTCCCATCCTTTGGGATGTCCACCATGTATATGTCGTATGACGAGGTGGTCTTCCAGTGCCCGTGGCGCTGGTTCTTGGTCGTCTCGGCATCGTCGCCCATACCGTCGATGTCTTGAGTCGTAATCTAGCATGTCGGTTAGATCGCCGGCGGTGGCTACAAAGTGGGTGGTGGGTGGGCTTTGAATTTCTTCGTCGTCCGCATCCCGCCCCGACCACGTTTGGCGAGGCTCTCGACAACGAGAGATACTTTAGCGAATCGAATATCGCCAAAGGCGAAAGTGCTGAAATATGTCCGCGGCGGTGAACTCCATGATTGGCGCCAATCGGATTCGATTGGTAAGGCAGGAGGTTGAGTCCGGCGAGGAGTCGCCTCGCCGCCACGAGCTTTACAAGGGACAAGGTCGGTATTCGCTCCATCGCCGTAGAGGTTGCAGCCCCGAGGCGGTGTCTAGCCACCCGTCCTCGTCCAAGCGGTCGGCTCCGAACTAAGGGTCGGGCGGACTCATGTGCGACCTCGAGGCCTCGTGTCAGTGTGAGCTAAAGCATGCCCATCGTGATGGTCTGGGCGCTCGCTGTGGCTCAAATCCGTCGAAGATCAAGTCTCCGCGGATGTCACCGTGAAGTTTAGTCTTCCAAATCGACTCGACAGCCGGGCGTAGCTTCGATCTGCTCCAAATGGCCATGCGAATTGGCCCGCGAGCAAAGCCGCCGAATCCGAAGATCTGTCCGGGGAGAAAAGTCTCACCCTGGACTGCGTCATTATTAATGATCGAAGGAGCCATCAAGCCTACTAGTGACGACACAAAGGAACTCTCAATGAAAGCACCAATGTCGGTGTCAAAACCGGCGGATCTCGGGTAGGGGGTCCCGGCTGTGCGTCTAGGCGGATGGTAACAGGAGACAAGGGCACGATGTTTTTACCTGTGTTCGGGCCCTCTCGATGGAGGTAAAACCCTACTCTGCTTGATTAATATTGATGATATGGGTAGTACAAGAGTGGATCTACCACGAGATCAAGGAGGCTAAACCCTAGAAGCTAGCCTATGGTATGATTGTTGTAATGGTTGTTCGTCCTACGGACTAAAACCCTCCGGTTTATATAGACACCGGAGAGGGTTAGGGTTACACAGAGTCGGTTACAATGGTAGGAGATCTACATATCCGTATCGCCAATCTTGCCTTCCACGCCAAGGAAAGTCCCATCCGGACATTGGACGAAGTCTTCAATCTTGTATCTTCATAGTCTTGGAGTCCGGCCGATGATGATAGTCCGGCTATCCGGACACCCCCTAGTCCAGGACTCCCTCAGCCTACTTGAACAAGTGTTTTTCAATGAAGGACCTTGGAGAAGCTGCTTATATATTAGGTATCAAGATCTATAGAGATAGATCGAGATGCCTCATTGGTCTTTCACAAAGTACATACCTTGACAAGATATTGAAGAAGTTCAATATGGATCAGTCCAAGAAGGGGTTCTTGCCTGTATTGCAAGGTGTGTGATTGAGCACGGCTCAATGCCCGACCACGGTAGAAGATAGAGAAAAGATGAGCGTCGTCCCCTATGCCTCGGCCATAGGGTCTATTATGTATGTCATGCTGTGTACCAGACCTGATGTAACCTTGTCGTAAGTTTGGTAGGAAGGTACCAAAGTAATCCCGGCATGGAACACTGGACAGCGGTCAAGAATATCTTGAAGTACCTGAAAAGGACTAAGGACATGTTTCTCGTGTATGGAGGTGATGAAGAGCTCGTCGTAAAGGGTTACGTCGATGCTAGCTTCGACACAGATCTGGATGACTCTAAGTTACAAACCGGATACGTGTTTATTTTGAATGGTGGGGCAGTAAGCTGGTGCAGTTGCAAGCAAAGCGTCGTGGCGGGATCTACATGTGAAGTGGAGTACATGGCAGCCTCGGAGGCAGCGCATGAAGCAATCTGGGTGAAGGAGTTCATCACCGACCTAGGAGTCATACCCAATGTGTCGGGGCCGGTCACTCTCTTCTGTGACAACACTGGAGCTATTGCTCTTGCCAAGGAGCCCAGGTTTCACAAGAAGACCAGGCACATCAAGCGTCGCTTCAACTCCATTCGTGAAAATGTTCAAGATGGAGACATAGATATTTGTGAAGTACATACGGATCTGAATGTAGCAGATCCGTTGACTAAACCTCTCCCTAGAGCAAAACATGATCAACACCAGAACTCTATGGGTGTTCGATTCATCACAATGTAACTAGATCATTGACTCTAGTGCAAGTGGGAGACTGTTGGAAATATGCCCTAGAGGCAATAATAAAATGGTTATTATTATATTTCTTTGTTCATGATAATTGTCTATTGTTCATGCTATAATTGTGTTATCCGGAAATCGTAATACATGTGTGAATACATAGACAGCAACATGTCCCTAGTGAGCCTCTAGTTGACTAGCTCGTTGATCAACAGATAGTCATGGTTTCCTGACTATGGACATTGGATGTCATTGATAACGGGATCACATCATTAGGAGAATGATGTGATGGACAAGACCCAATCCTAAGCATAGCACAAGATCGTGTAGTTCGTTTGCTAGAGCTTTTCCAAATGTTAAGTATCATTTCCTTAGACCATGAGATTGTGCAACTCCCGGATACCGTAGGAGTGCTTTGGGTGTGCCAAACGTCACAACGTAACTGGGTGGCTATAAAGGTGCACTACGGTATCTCCGAAAGTGTCCTGTTGGGTTGGCACGAATCGAGACTGGGATTTGTCACTCCGTATGATGGAGAGGTATCTCTGGGCCCACTCGGTAATGCATCATCATAATGAGCTCAATGTGACCAAGTGGTTGATCACGGGATCATGCATTACGGTACGAGTAAAGCGACTTGCCGGTAACAAGATTGAACGAGGTATTGGGATACCGACGATCGAGTCTCGGGCAAGTAACGTACCGATTGACAAAGGGAATTGTATACGGGATTGATTGAATCCTCGACATCGTGGTTCATCTGATGAGATCATCGAGGAGCATGTGGGAGCCAACATGGGTATCCAGATCCCGCTGTTGGTTATTGACCGGAGAGTCGTCTCGGTCATGTATGCGTGTCTCCCGAACCCGTAGGGTCTACACACTTAAGGTTCGGTGACGCTAGGGTTGTAGAGATATTAGTATGCGGTAACCCGAAAGTTGTTCGGAGTACCGGATGAGATCCCGGACGTCATGAGGAGTTCCGGAATGGTCCGGAGGTAAAGATTTATATATAGGAAGTCAAGTTTCGGCCATCGGGAAAGTTTCAGGGGTAATCGGTATTGTACCGGGACCACCGGAAGGGTCCCGGGTCCACCGGTCTGCCACCTATCCGGAGGGCCACATGGGCTGAAGTGGGAGGAACCAGCCTGGTGGGCTGGTGCGCCCTTGGCCTCCCCCTGCGCCTAGGGTTGGAAACCCTAGGGGTGGAGGGGGCGCCCCTGGCTTGGAGGGCAAGCCACCCCTTGGCCGCCCCATCTAGATGGGATCTAGAGGGCAGCGCCCCCCTTGGCCCCTATATATAGTGGGTGGGAGGAGGCAGCCGCACCCTAGCCCCTGGTGCCTCCCTCTCCCTCCCGTGACACCTCTCCCTCTCGTAGTGCTTGGCGAAGCCCTGCCGAGATCGCCGCTGCTTCCACCACCATGCCGTCGTGCTGCTGGATCTTCATCAACCTCTCCTTCCCCCTTGCTGGATCAAGAAGAAGGAGACGTCTTCCCAACCGTACGTGTGTTGAACGCGGAGGTGCCGTCCGTTCGGTGCTCGGTCATCGGTGATTTGGATCACGACGAGTACGACTCCATCAACCCCGTTCTCTTGAATGCTTCCGCTCGCGATCTACAAGGGTATGTAGATGCACTCCTTTTCCCCTCGTTGCTAGATAACTCCATAGATTGATCTTGGTGATGCGCAGAAAATTTTAAAATTCTGCTACGATCCCCAACACAAACCCACGAACTGGATACGGAAGAGAAAGAGATGACAGAACGGACGGAGCGGAGCAGTAGCAAGTGACCCAGGAAGGCATTGAGAACCAAAGGCCTTGACTAAAAATGAAGCTTTAGCTCTCACGGGACGCTGAGATGAGCCACCAGAGGGGAACCCGCTCCCCTCCCGCGCTTGAAGGCAAGGCACACCTCCTCTGCCGTGAGAGCACCTGAATGCAAGGAGCCACTGAGGATCTCGCCGCAGACATAGGGCACCAGCTGCCGCCGCCGCTGCACAACCACTCGCCGAGAAGCCCAAAGCCCACCTAGTTCCCAAAAACGGCGCCTTCAGGAAGGATGCGAAGCCAAGGGCGCCGCCGCCGCCCAACAGAGTTGTGGTTTTCACCTGGGAGACTAGAGGGAAAGGGGGCCGGCGGATCTGACCTGAACGGCGCCTACAAGGAGGGGAACGGCGCCCTCGAGCGTCGTCGCCGCCAAAACCGGTGAGATCGGCTTGGGATTTCTCCCGGTCTTCGAATCCCCGGGGTGGCCTAATTGTGGCGTGTGCCCCCTTTGTAGGCATGTACAATTTGAAAGTACCTCACTCAGATGGTTTGCCAGAGCATCACACCAAGTAATAATTTTCCAAGGATGCTGGTATGTATAGGGCAAAAGAACATAAATACAAAATATTGGAAACAATCATTTTAGTCAACTTAGATCCATTCTGGAATCTGGGTAACGATCCATAGTTGCATCAATATATATCTCACCAAACCACATTTTATGCAAACGATCGGTTACGATGTTATGCTGTTGTATGAATTCATATGCAAACCATTGGCTTTATTTTACCCTCGGCTATCACTTTCTACAGCAGCAATCTGAATCCCTCTCGGCGGCAGTGTTGTCCTGTCGGCTGACATAGGTCTCGTAGATCTCCACGAGGATCCTCGGGTCCCTCTCGACGAGCTCCTTGTACTCTTCCCGCTCCGCCAGCGTGGGCATGCTATCCATGAGCGCCGACATGGAGGCCTCGAGCAGCTGCTTCGCGCCGTGCCGGTGCGCAAACGCGTAATGGACGATGGCGTTGTCGTTGTTCACCTTGGACGTGATGAACTTCTCGCAGTAGGTCTTGAGGTGCTTTACCTCGTACTTCTCGGCCAACACCAGGAGATCGCAGGCCATTTGCTCGTCCAGGAGGGCCTCGCCCGTGTACATGTAGTGGACAAAAGCACGGAGGACATCATAGGACACGTCGTACATCTTGATGACGCCGCTCCGGCTCTCTTCCATCTCGCTGTCAAGCATTGCTCTGAACACAGGAGACCTGCTGGCCTGTTCGAAAGAGAAACACAGCTTAACAAAAAGATACATTCACACCACAGCGAACCAGCATAAGCAAATCAATAATAATTCGCAAATGTGAAATGTGTCCAGAGTAATAACTAGTTAATGTAGACTTAAGGTGGCAGGGAAATAAGAGAATGGTGACAATCTTGAAAATACACAGGAAATAGATCAGAGTTCAAGCAATTTGCCGCTCGCTGAAATTAGATCAGCTATGCATCTGACTGACACAAAAGGGTGAAGTACTGTACTGGAAAACATCATAGATAAAGGATTCTGCTGAAGAAAAAAAAGCCAACAACATATAAATTTAAACATGCCACATTGCCACATGGGTTTACCTTAAAATCATTTATACTGAGAGCAAAGTTCAATATAATGGTGCAACTATGGTTGTTGATTCAGGTTTTGGGGGGTTTTAGACCGAAGCAATTTTGGTTGAAAGTTGGAACTCACACAAAAATGAGAAGAGGTAGCCAAAACGATTGACAAATTGACAAAGGAGCTACCATGGAGAACCTTACAGCGGAAGACAAAATATCCTACTGTGACTGAATAGGGCACATCTCAACTTACAATTTCACCCGGTGGTACAAATAGGCATTTTGTCTTCATATAATTATTTGTTATACAAATACTCCCTCCGTTCCAAAATAGATGACCCAACTTTGTACTAACTTTAGTACAAAGTTGGGTCATCTATTTTGTAACAGAGGGAGTAGTATTTTTCCCTTGAAAAACACAAACAAGCATGCGGCCACTGATGCTATACAGTTGGGCAGAAGCTGACCACACAACTGATTTGACTCTTCCTATACAGGGCCAGATGAGGCGCCATTTTAAGTGATGGCGCTCACGAAGTGCATGGGGCTGCCGGAAGCAGCACCTAGCTATAGAAGGGTGAGCAGGGAGAGACATAGTGTTGTGAACTTAGACCCACAATGGGATTATTACCATGCTGAAGATACCCAGACAGTGTGGCCGGAAGGGATTGGGTAGAAATAGGTTGGGACGTGAGAATAACTGGGAGAGATTAGATTGATTCTTCTTGCTAGATTAAATCGAGAGACAACACATACTTTCTTTTACCAAATAATGCATCCCTTTTTACCGAATAACGCAACCTTATATACTGGATGTTTAACCTCTGGACCTATCCTAATACAATCAGACCCCGCCCCATAGACCATTCTACATGAACTCCTCTTCAAAACCAACTCAACAGCTATCCTACCACATCTGCTAGCTGACTCCCTCTGGTTCACAACACATAGAGATAAGTTAGATATGTGTTACTCTTATTGTATCCTCGCATTTCAAATATTTCTCTGCTTCCATAAAGCAAACCATATCATGCAAATCAGCAACCATCCAGCACAAGGAAATTGCAATTAAGTCAAGAAAACAAACACAAGTCAGCAAGCCCCTCTAAATATCATCCCATTTTCGAGTTTGCAAAGTCATTCCTACCGTTTTGTCTATGTGTGCAGAACTGCAGATGTGCAGTAAAGTTAGAATGCATTATCCTGCAGTGCAAGAAAAGATGCTGCCTCTAAGCACACAAATTCATATAATCACCACACCGTTCACATGCCCACCACACACACCAAGTCAATTGCATGGCTAGGCGAGAAAGCCATTTCGTGTGTTCATTTTGCCACCATGGCCACCAGGAAAATAAGTCCTAAAGATTGTGTGGTCTGTGGCAGAACTACTTTGGGGCCAACCTGGGCTGTGGCTCACCCAGCTCAGCAAAAATCAGTGGAGCGTGAGAGCAAAACTGGGCCTTCAGGACAAACACTGTGTGTTATTCCTTAGCTTGGGCTGCCCTGCATCTTTCTTGTAGCTCCGCTGCTGCAATGTGGTGACTTGTCCCATTTGCAGGCTTACCCTTAGCCTGGAACTTCCTCACATGCACCGAATGAAAAAGATAAAAACGGGGTGTCAAGTTCAAACTAGAATACGGCGTGGTCTTTGGAGCGGTTTCATGGCTTAGATTCAGCTTCCATTTAATTGTCTTCCTAATATGCCGCATCATTGCTGATGTTTGAGAGGCTTTATATGAGCAACACCACGCCCGAAAAGCCAGAATACCATATGACACGCACACCTATCTCTATTTTTTGCTTTCCACCCACTAATCAAGAGCAGAGGACTGCGTCCTGCTGCTCTGACCAACCACACCCTCCTGGGTGGGTGAGTTGTGTGTCTACAGAGTCGGGGACTGATCTGTTCTTCACGGCAGGAGCTAAACAGGGTTCACGAAGGCACTGAACTCAATGGCCCTTCAATAGCTTTATGGTCACTCTACTTGGATATATGTTCCTATTTTGAGCATACTATTCTGAAATTAAAAAAATCCCCATAAATATTGATGAGCACAAGAAAAATGTTGCAGGCTCAGTTTTGCCTCAAGCTGTCAGCAACGTATTTCCTCTCAACCATTTTCGTTAGTCTAATGCAGTGAACTACAGAGCAGCCCCTGGTGACTGATGTCACATTGGACAAAACGTGCCAAAATTCTATCCAGACATGTTCAGAGAAGATAGTGCTCACTGCTCGACGGCAGCAGTGCAGACTAACGACATTGAAGTGAGAACACTGACTTGTGGGATTTTGGGCGTCTTGGCAGTACTTGTGAAACTAGACTCAAATTCTCAATCTAATCAACAACTACCCTAGCGAAATCTGGCAGCACGCAGGTAAACTAGTCCGAATTTGAACTGAACCGCATCAAGAAAACATAGGGAAAGGGGGGAAATGGCTCACGAGGATGACGCGGTGGGCAGGGACGGCGGGGGTGTCGAGGCGGGCCCCGTCGGCGTCGCCGGAGGGGGAGGGCGAGGAGGCGGGGATGGCGTGGAGGAGGAGGTCGGAGTGGCCGGCGGCGGAGGCGTCGAGCGTGGGGGAGGGGAGGCGGAGGAAGAGGAGGCGGGAGCGGAGGTCGTCGATCTCGCGCTTGAGCTCCTCCTCCGTCTCGCTGGCCTCCTCGTAGCACTCCTTGCAGGTCCCGGCGTCCTCCTCGTCGTACACGTTCTTGCACGACTGGCAGTACATCTCCTCCGGCCTGCCTGCGGCGCCGGGCCACTTCCTCCGGCCTTGTGTTTAGGGTTTAGGGGTGGGACTTCTGTTTTGGCTACTGGGGCGGGTGGAAGGATGGAAGGTGGTGGAATCGGTTGTCGCGGCCGCCGCCGCCGCCGGAGATGGTGGCGAATCCGAGGATCTCTCGGTTGTTTTTTTCCTTTTGAGAACCGGTGAATCCGAGGACGGCTGTCTGGGCTTGCACAAGTTCAGATGGGCTGGTTGACGGGCCTTCATTTCGTTAAATGGTCGTGTGTACATTTTTGACGATTCTGGAAAATAAAACAGAGTGCTTCGGGAGCAACTAATTAACGAGCACTCCTTCGGGAGCCTCGTAACGATCAGCGCCACTTGGCGCGCTCTCATCCATTTGCCACGTGTAGCGCTCTGGGCGCTCCCTTCGGATTTTATTTTTTTATTTTTCTGCACGCGTTTTCGGCTTTTTAAATGGTTTTTTTTTATGTTTTGGTTCTACCGGTCTTCCCTAGCTTTTCGACCAAATTTTTTTAAAAAAAAAATAAAATATTTTTTTGCGAAAAAAACGCATTTTTTTCGCGAGAGTCACGGTTTTGTTTTCGCGAGAGGCACAGGCATGCCTCTTGAAAACGAAAAAAAATGTATTTTCTATGTTTTTTTCTTTCGTGAGAGGCACGGTTTTGCTTCGCAAGAGGCACGGTTGTACTTTCGCGAGAGGCACGGGCGTGCCTCTTTTGGAAAGGGAAAAACGTGTTTTCTGTTTTTTTTCTTCCGCGAGAGGCACGGTTTTGATTCCGTGAGAGGCAGGGTTGTGCTTTCACGAGAGGCACGGGTGTGCCTCTTTCGGAAAGGAAAAAAACCGCGTTTTCTGTTTTTTATTTCACGAGAGGCACGGTTGTGCTTTCGCGAGAGGCACGAGCGTGCCTCTTTCGGAAAGGAAAAAACGCGTTTTCTGTTTTCTTTTATTTCACGAGAGGCATGGTTTTGCTTCCGCGAGAGGCACAGTTGTGATTTGGTCAGAGGCACGGGCGTACCTCTTTCGAAAAGGAAAAAAAAATGTCTTCCCAGTTCGGTTTTTACGTCGGTTTTTTTCGTCTAGGTTTTTTCATGAAAAAAAATGTTCGTCAAAACCTATCAATATGGGATCTAGTTTTGAAGATCTTGACGCGAGAAATCCAACGGCGAAAGCGGTTCGAGATTTGGACGCATGGTTTAAGAGATAAAACGTTTTGAATAAACGAATATACGAAAAAGGGAAAACTCCCAGGTTGCGACAAGTGGTGCACATGCAGCCACTTGTCGCAACCTGGGGATGTTGGAGTGATCTCCGCAAGGAGTACTCCTTAACTAGTGATTTGCGAATCAACCTGTGGTTGAGTTGGTTAGGTGGACGGTGGTATCCCCAACCCACCAGGGTTCAAATCCTGGTGCTCGCATTATTCTGGATTTATTTCAGATTTCGCGATGCGCTTTCGATTGGGAGGAGGCGTTCCGTCGACGACGAGGCGCTCTGGTGACTTCGTAAATCTCAAGATGATATCTGGCTCGACCCCTCGGAGGTGCTCATAGGGGTAGGGCGTGCGTGTGTGCGTTCATAGGGATGAGTGTATGCGTGCGTATATGAGCGCTTGTGTCTGTACTGATGCTCAAAAAAAAAAACTAGTGATTTCGGAGTGCTTCTGTTTCTCAAATAAATAAAGAAGACAGAGTTACCTAAAAATGGGAAATAAAATAGAGTACAATATCACCAGCAACAATGTACCCTTCGACGGTGTCCCCTCTCACTAGGGTTTTTTGTCCTCTCGCTGACAGCATTGAGATCCACTTCCTCCTTCTCCGACATTTCCTCCTCGTTTTTTTCGAGCTGATCAACGGGTGTTCTTGACACCGTTGTCCGGCCTTGGCAAAACTAGTGGGAAGACTAGGGTTTGGGAGTCTGAACGTCAGGACTAAGGTTTGAATTTGATCTACATATGATGAACCGCTATTAAGGATCATCATTGGGTATTGTAGGTCAAATGATCCGAGTCTATGATCAATGCGGGAGTTTGGTCTGGAAACAAAAAGATTTTAGAGGACGTGGTATTTGAACAGAACTAAGCACCGACCCCTTTGAAGAGGAGACCCCCTAGCCGTTGATTGTAAGGGTTCATATGGATTAGGATTTTAGCGGCTTTTTATGATTCTTTGAAAACATACGTGTTGCATGGGGTCTAACAAGGGTTGTCCATGCTCCATAGCCTTGTTTCTTTTGAGTATTGAGACGGTGAGTTGTGCATTTTTTTCATGGTAATATGTGTCTCATTTATATCATAAGAATCATAAGTCATGTAAAATACCAACTTGACAAGACTGAAAACACAGTAAAACGCTAGTTTTTGCGTAAAAGAACACCGACCAAGATAGAAAATTACAATCAAAACCAAAGAAACTCCTGAACTTGACACTGTCACCCGTTACCTGCCTCCGGCACCACCAGAACAACCAACAAAGAAAAAGAAAGAAGGATCGACTCATCACCCGAATTCGACGCGCCTCCATCGCTGATATGGAGCTTTGGAGACCTACAAGGTGGCTCACCAAAGATGTTGTCATTGCCGTTAAACGGATCAGACCAGGGAAAGATCTCAGACACGCCATCGAACTCCAGATATGGCACCCCTGCACGGCTAAGACGTCGGTGGACGCAACCAAACCTGCTAGCCATGAACCGCGTGCGTAGCGCATGATCCACCATGTTGTAGATTCAGCCAATGCAGACCACGATTTGCATCTGCTCCTGGTCTACCTCTCAAGCTCCGCGTGGGCGCTAGAGCAAACGCCATTACAACAATGGAGGTCGAGGAAACAAGTCCACCACGAGGATGTCGCCACCGCTACGCCATCCTTGATTGAACGGACTGATTTTCACATCCATCAGCAACCATAGGACGGATTGCCTCGCTGGGAAAGGACATGAAGCTTCCTTATTCAACGCCACTGAAGCCAAGACGATAATACGATTAAAAACCTGAGCTACTAGGGCCTAACCTAAAGCTACACGATCCACACACGTAGATCCGGTGACCCTCCTCACCGCCAACGACTGAGGCCTCCGGCGGAGGGGAGCTGCTGAAGGAAGACGAGAGAGGGGCTCTCCTGGTGTGGGCTTTCTAGTCCTGCACAAGAGAAAAAGAGACTAGGGACGTGTTTGGTTGCCTGCATTAGGCCCATCCTGGCCCGTGCAGGAAGGATTGAGCCTGTTTGGTTGGTTGCATTTACTGTTGGGCCTGCACAACACGAAATTTAAAGCACATTTGGCCCTGGATCGCTGGAAACGCTCAGATCGGCAGTTTCTAACGAGTCAGGCTAAGGCGAGCGCACATGATGGGCTACTTGTACGAGGGGGGATGGGAGGGATACGAGCTGGTATGGAGCCTATGCGTACTTATCTTCTCCTACCTCCAGTCACCTTCTCTCTAATTTTGTTCTTCGTAGCCCCTTCCGATCTACACAAAGGTGCTTCGATTCGAGGTAAGCTCTACACGAAAAAGATGCACCTCGATGCTATGGTTCCATTCAGGCGATTGGTTCGTAGTTTCGTCGGCCATAAGTTCTTAATTTCGTCTTTCCGTTTGAAGCTATTCTGGACGAATTTTATCAGATTCATCACGCATGATCGATCGTTTGAAATTTCCTTTGACCAGCAGCTTAATCTCGCAGTTCCGCATAACATTTGTGTTGTAAATTTTTGGTTATGACGATCGTATCTTCATCTCTCTTTGAACAACATCCTACTGCACTGCTGCTGCCATGTAGAGCTCCTCTGTCCTCTACTCAGAGCCCTCCTATCCCTCCCTCTCGACGCCGACGCCCTTCCCCTTGATTTCCTTGCCTTGCTCACGTCCTTCTACACTAGTCGTTGCCGGCGTCGCTCATCTCGGCCTACTCTCTGTCATCCTCCTTTTGCACTAACGCTGCAATGGCGCGCTGACTCGCTTGTGTCCTCCGCCTTGCACACTCTGACTTGCTTGCGCCGACGGGTCGATCATCTTGGCCTTCTCTCTCTCGCCCTACTACACTGTGGAGTCGTTTCCGGCGTCGATCATCTCGGCCTCCTCTCTCGTCCACTACACTGACGATACCATGGCTCGAGCACTGCATTCTCCTCCTCTGTCGACTGTCTTTGCGCGAGCACCGCAAATAGTTCGCCGACGGTGTCTCTCCTCCACGACTTCATGCTCGTCATATTGGACAAGCAGCCACGACCACTATCCACCACAATCGCCATTGTCCGGCGCACACTGCATTTCTTCTTCCCCTCCCTCTGCTAGCTCTTAACCCTGTGTGCTAAGTGCAAGTGCCAACTCTTAATCATACCTCATGCGTGCAACCAAACACCGTATTACCTAATGCAGGGACCCTAGATGCAGGCAACCAAACAACTTGCAGACGACGCATTTGGGGCTGTTTTTGCTCAACCAGGCTGAATTGAGTTGTGTATGCAATGCAACTATTGTTCACTAAGGTCGTGTTTGGTTCCCTGGGTGCATCCAGCCTGCATCGCATGAAGGAGCTTGGTTGGGGCTGGCCTGGTTGAGCTGATGCAAGTAGGAGTTGAGATGTGTGTTTGGTGTACTTGCATGATATGGGCCATGCTTACTTCAGATGTTGTTTGGTAGGCTGCACGAGGCCAAACAATATGATAGATATGGAATTTGATTCTAGATGCTTGTACATGTATGTAAATACTTAGAATATTGTCCCGATGACGTGCACTGCAACTCAGATATCTTTGCTGATTGAAGTAAAAGAACATGGTAAAACACAGATAACAAATCATAATATTCTGAATCTGTAAATTTCATATGAAGATCCTTTGAATCAAAGAGGCAGCTAAACAGGGAAAAAACACATGAAAATCCATGTACTTATATCTGTATTCCTTTGTCAGCATTCATGAGATCCTATATTTAGGATACATACACAGAATAGCTAGCCCTCCGAAGACACTTCTTTCATTGTCCATCTATTCTAGATAGCTGATCTCTTGATCTCAATAGCACAAATACAAAACAAAACTAGCGTGTCTCTCACTTATTCTTCTTCCTCTATCTAGCTGATCTCTTGTTCTTCTACCTCCTGACTAAATCAAAAGAGAAAAATATGCACAAATTATTGGTGAAGTTGACAGAACAAATATGCAGAATCATCTCTAATCCATAGGTGGCCCTCACGACCAGATCAGGCTTGTACAAGGCCAGCGGCCGAACCAAGCAAGACATCGAGCTGCTCAAGCACATGGTCTAGCTGATCTACCACGACCAGGCCTTCCCCACCAGTGGATCGAGCAGATCCCATGCTTGCTCACATGCGTGGATCGAGCAGGCAACAACTCTCACAATCAGATCGTGCGAGCAACCACGAGCCCCCGGCCGGTGGGAGCTCGCACGTGTACATGCCGCCGGAGTCCTGTGCTTGCTCTCACGGTCAGATCGGGCGGGCGGCGGTGAGCAACGGCGAGAAGGTCGTCAAAAGCTGGGGACGGAAGGGAGGGGACAGAGCTTGGGACAGGAGGAGGGGGATGAGATAAGGAGAGCTTTACCTTGCCACCGGCGAGGAGATGCGGCGCCGAAGGGAGATGCGGCAGTGGGACAGCGAGATCCAAACGCGTCACACCAGAGGATAGAGCGGCAGCGAGAGCGGGGGGAAGCACGACGACTTTGCACGCGCGGGTGCAGGCGCGGGCCTGGCTCACGGAAACGCTTGATCCCTGCGTTTCCGCTCAGCCTGGCTGAGAGCCCGATTTTGCATCAGTCGGACCTGGCCCAATGAGACGTGCAGCCTATCAAACATGGAGAAACTTGCATGGCGGGTGCGATGCAGGTGCAAGCCAAGCCAAGGAACCAAACACGCCCTAATGTAACCAAACACGCCCCCTTGCCAGCGATTCTGCTGTAGTAGCAGTGGAATGTTTATTCTAGCTAAAGAAAAGCGCAAAAGCAAAATCGCCTCAGCCCCTGTCCTCAGGAACTGTTACTCCAACCTTATCTCCCAGCTCGCGCCACCACCACCACCGCACAGCCATGCCGCTCCTCCCGCCGGCGGCTCCGCTGGCGTTGCCCCACTCCTCTCACCGCTTCGGCCTCCCCTTCCTCTCGCTCCCCTCGCCCGCCGGCCGCCCCCTCCGCCGCGGTGACCTCGCCATCCGCATGGGCGGCGGGCCGCGCACGTTCCCGGGCGGCGTCTCCAAGTGGCAGTGGAAGCGCATGCAGGCCCGGAAGGCGAAGCAGCTGCTCAAGGCTCGCCTCGCCCGCGAGCGCCAGCTCTACGAGATGCGCAAGCGCGCCGAGCTCCGCGACGCCGTCGTCCACCTCGAGCGGCCCTGGGACCCCGACTCGGCCCCCGTCTCCGCCGCCGCGCTGGCGCCCAACCTCCTCTCCGTCGCCGCCGACGACCAGCTCAGGGGCCTCGCCGACCGCTTCCACCGCCCCGGCGGCGTCGACCTCTGGAACGACCGCGACGGGCCCCAGGTCTTCGCGTCCCCGGACACGGGCATGGCGTCGACGCGGTTCTTCCCCAAGAACGCCGTCCACAGCGTCCAGCCCTACGCCCGCCTCGGCGCCGGCATCGGCGCCAGAGCCGAGGGCGCGCAAGGTGTTCGGCAGAATGACTCTGTGGAGGACACTGTGGAGGACGCGTATGGTTACAGCGAGCCTGCAGTCCAGCTGACGGAAAGGGATGGGTTGTGGGAGCCGGTGATTGCTTTGGAAGGTGGAGATGAAGACAATTCGAGCATCAGTAGTTGGATTCATGATGATGATGATGCTATTTCTGATTCAGACGACGGCGAAGAGGATGCTGATTTTGGTCACCAGCAACGAGCAATGGTAAGACGAGATGGAAGGAGGGATAGTGAAACTGCAAGCACTATGCGTGTTGGAAGTGAGAGGAGCAGGCAGTGGAGAGGTCATGGTTCCTTTTCAGATTCAGAAGGCGCAAGAAAAGGTCATCTTGATCAGAGGTGGTCAGACAGAAGTAGTGGGAGCAGAAGGAAGCCTCCCGCCGCAAGATGGAAGCCTCCCGCCGCAAGATGGAAGCCTTGGAACACCGAGGGCAGTAACGCCATTGGAAAGGACCGAACAGGTGGTGGTTCTTTCTCCGAGTCAGAGGCGAGCCGCCATGGTTCTGAGCCAAAGTCAAGAGCAAGGAATAGAGAGGACGCAATGGGCGCCGTGGTGAAGTGGAAGCTCTCGTACGATAGCCATGGCAATGTGATACGTAAGGTTCGCGTTGGTGGTGAATTTGATTCAAATTCAGACAGTGGAAGGGGTGACAAACTGGAACCAAAATGGAGAGCCCCGAATAGGTTTAGTCGAAGTGAGAACCGAAGAGGCCGAGCAGGGCTGAAATATAGGCCTAACGCCAGCAGTGGCGAAAGGCCAGGAGGCTACACGAGGGGTCACAATGGTGATGAAAGGGACCAGTTTGGTAACGGCTTTGCCGCGGACTTGGAGGAGCCGACATGGAAGCCAAGAAAAAAGAACGAAGCTAGGAACAGCAATGGCAGCAGAGAGTACAACATCGATATGAAAAGTAGATTCAGGAGTGGTGGAAGTGGGGCTGCAAGACGGCTAGACAATACTCGTCCTGTGATGAACGCCAACAGAGAAGATGGAGGAGGGCGGCGGTCGAGGGGAGATGGATACTCGCTACGACCAACATCGGAATTGCACAGCTCGATGAACCGGAATGGGGGACGGCAGTTCAGAGGAGACGGATACTCGCTCCGACCAACATCAGAACTTAGATAAGATGTACTGTATGTTAAGAGTAAAGCTAATGTAGTCTGTGTGTGTGCTAACTACTGTATGACCAGACGTTCAAATATAACGTACTTGTACGGAGGATTTGCTTCGTTCAGCTCGTGCGATATTTGGTATTCTTGCTGAGTGAGTGCCTATCAAGGAATGCCAGGAACTTGTCCATACTACATCTCCAGTTTTTTTGCCAAATGGTAAATTAACTTATATGCACCACATGAATATCTTCTGCAACTACACATTATATGTTCTTCCCTACTAATTTTATCTGGCTATCGTGTTCTTCTTCTTGCTGCAGATTTGGATTCAGCCGGAACATCCGAAGCAGCTCACTGCTATATTCAGAAACCTGATGAATGTGTATGAGTGTATCTATCTGATATCTTTTCTGAGTGTGATCCAGTCTGAACCCTGTTTATCCTTGAAGCTGCACCATCCCTGCAGAATTTTGGAGTATGGCATGTTGCTTTATCTTTTTAATTTATTCGGAGGCTGTGACTCATTCTAGTATGGCATGTTTCCAAAATGTTCGGCATCAACATACCATACTGCATCTCCAGTTTTTCTGCCAAATGGTAAGTTAACTTGCACGTACCACATGAATTTTTTCTGCATCTACACATCATATGTTCTTCCCTTCTTATTTTATCTGTCTATCATGTTTTTCTTCTTGCTGCAGATTTGGATTTAGCCAGAACATCCGAAGCAGCTCACTGCTATATTCAGAAACTTGCTGAATGTGTATCTTTCCTGTGTGATCTGATCTGGACCCAGTTTACCCTTGAAACTGCACTATCCCTGTAGAATTTTGGATTATGGCTTGTTACCTTCTCTGCTTTTGATTTATTTGGAATTTCAGAGGCCGTGACTTATTCTAGTATGTCCTGTTTCCAAAATATTCGACATCAACAACATACCAGGAAGTTGATCTGATTTTTAATCACTCAGCAAACTCTAATATATCACAGTTATTAGAAATAGCACTGTAATTTCATATGAATCCTATAAGAATATTCACGTGTTGTATTTTACCTAAGATTTAGTTCATTGCTCATTTTTCCTCCAAACACTCTCTACAGGGTCCTAAATTTATATTTCATTAAAATTGTTGGTACATTGTCCTGCATGGATTTGGTGGGCAAGATTAATTGACATGTGGTATTTATTTTCTTTGTCCTTGCATGAAGTTATCTTGATCTCAACATTTATGTCTCAGAACTCCCGAGGATAGTGCCGAGAAGACCAACGTGGTGTGGGAGCCATCCAAGGATTTAAAGCACCTGAACTTGAAGTTGCTCTGGATGTTGTCCGGGTTCGAGGAGGAAGACAAGGTGACAATCTATATAAGACTTGTCATGGAACGAGCTGTGGGGTTGAAGAAAATCGAGCTGCAAGGTTACCGCCCATGCAGGGGCTGCAATGCCACCGACCCTAACAGAAAATCCCAGGTGGATGAAGCTAGCAGGTGTCGGATTAAGGAGCGACTCGAGCATGGATCCTCCTCATCTGTGGACATAATAATCTGTTGACAGGTATGGTCAAGGAATGTAAGTTTCAGAATGCTCACAGCTGCTAGATTGACGACTGTGCGCGGTCAGTCGTAATTTTAGTTTCTAGTTATTGATAGCCCGAGAGCACTTGATTGCTGTGGACCTCACAATGTAGCTAGATTATGTGTGTACTTGAATCTGGGGTTATGGTTTTCTCTTTTTTACCGAGTAGTTTCCTACCCATCATTGAAATTCTCAACTAGGGAAACGGTCTGTAGGCCTACTCACCTAGGAGGATTAGGTGTACTACATCTTGACAAATTTGCAAGAGCTCTCCGGTTGCGTTGGCATGACCCAACGAAGATTTGGGTTGGTTCGGGAAACCCATGCGACAAAGAGGACATGGATCTTTTTTATGCTCTCACCACCATCACAGTTGGCAATGGGGAAAGGACGCCATTTTGGGACGCGCCGTGGCTCAGCGGCAAGAAGCCAATTGATGTTGCACCCCTCATATACAAGATCTCGAAGCGCAAAAGTTGGAAGGTTAGTAGGGCCTTGCACGATGATGCGTGGATCAAGGCCATCGACATGCATTGTGAGCTGGCTTGGAATCATGTGACGCAATTCGTCGAACTGTGGTCTCTGCTCTCTCATATAAACATCTCCCAAGACGTCCATGACACCATCATTTGGAAGCTCTCCCCTAATGGGGAATACTCGGCCAAATCAGCATATAAGGCGCAATTCATGGGAGCTATCCTCACGCCCATGAACAAGGTCATTTGGAAAGTCTGGGCACCCCCCAAGGTCAAATTCTTCGCATGGCTAGCCATCCAAAATAGGGTGTGGACGGCTGACCGCCTTGAGCGGCGCGGGTTGCAAAATTGTGGTCTCTGCCCGTTATGCAAGAGGGAGTTCGAGTCCACCGCTCACCTTTTCTACGGATGTCGGTACACTATGCGGTTGTGGAGGCTGATTAGAGATTGGTTGCAAATTGGCGATATCAACACCAATCAGTGGGTGGCTCATCACTCTCTCAGTAGTTGGTGGACTCATATGGCCAGGCGCAGCAAGGTGATGGCGACACTCACCTTGCTCACCACCTGGACCATTTGGAATGAGAGAAATGCAAGGGTTTTCCAGAAGAAATCGACCCCCCCCCCCCCAAAAAAATCATCTTGCGAAACTTGAAGGAGGAAGCTAGGCTCTCGGTGCTAGTGGGGGCAAAACGCCTGAGTAATTTGATGCCGCGAGAGTAATGACTTTGTATTCAGTGGGCCTTATGTGGCCCCGACTTAAACCTTGTCTCCTCCCTTAATTAATGAATGAGGCAAATCTTTTGCCTTTGCGTTCAAAAAAATAAATAATTCTCAACTAGCTGAGGCTCTCCCTTTTCAGAACATCAACCAGCATTTGACTGAAAATTGTGCAGATTAATTCAGTTCTGCTTCGGTCGAACTATTCCCAACATGCCAACATATTGGAAATGGCCGGCAGTAGAATGGGGTAGCAAGCCTTTGACTACAGTTTGGTCCAACATACACATATTGTTACATATAGCATCAGTCGAACTATTCCCAACTATGGCAGCATCCATTCAGCCAGAGATACACAGCAAGAAGTACAGATGACCGAATAATACAGTACGTACATCAGAGTCTGCATTCACGACCGGACTGCCATCACAAGCTCCATTAAAGCTCAAAAGATCAATAATATATGAATCGACTAAAGTCGCGTAAAAAGCACGTATCAAGAAATGAATCATATAGAAGAGCTTGTGCGATAGTATCGGGTTCTCTCAAAGGAACTCTAAAAATTCTCCAGCTGGAACATACTAGTCTTTATTCCATCATATGTTGTTACTCCTTCCGTTCCGAAATAATTGTCTTTCTAGCCATCTCAAATGGACTACAACATACGGATGTATGTAGACATGTTTTAGAGTGTAGATTCACTCATTTTGCTCCATATGTAGTCACTTGTTGAAATATCTAGAAAGACAATTATTTCGGAACGGAGGGAGTACATGGTATACTGGCGTTTTTGATAAAATAAAATCAGCTCAACCCAACAAACAGCAGATAAGAGCATCTACAACATCCAAAACTTTCTTAGAATACCCAAAAAAGGAAATATGGGTATTTTGGCTAAAAACGGATCTCCAGCAAGATTCCCAAAAGTGCATGGGTACCATATTTTTTGGGTAGGTACTTATATTTTGCTACGAAATACCAAAAAATGGATATTCCCACCCAGAGTACCCAAAAAATCCAAAACGTGGCAGGAAGGGCCTGGGGCGGAAGTTCCAAGCATGAGTTGCCACCCCACTCGCCGACTCATTTAAACATTTAAAATAAAATTTATAGAAAAATTGTACCCTAAATACACCATGTAAACACTAAATTGCTTCTCTATGTTGGTTAGATATTTGCACCTTAGAAGTTATTTCTAACTTAACCCGTCGCTACATTATTGTTGATTTACCATTCAATCATAAATTATTGAGACAATTTGTCAATTGTGCAAAAGAATATTGAAATTTTTTGAGATTCTTTCCGCAAAAAAAAATAAATAATTTATTGAGATTATTTCCATTAGTTAGTTGTATAACGTTACATAGGTGATTTGGCTCATCAACCCTTAGGCTTCTACGTAGGGGAACGTGCTACGCAAAAAATAAAATAAAAAATCCACACAAGATCCAACCAAGATCACTATTGAGGTGCAGGTAACGAGATTTCTCTGCAAATTACGCTCTTCTACAAAATTTCGATGGTATGTAACTCCTGTTGCATGCATGCAACTCTACTTTAATTCTTCCAGTAATTTTGATTACGAATCATTTTATTCTGAAGCAAACGATTCCTCATGTCTCCAAGGATTAAGTAAGCTCAAGTATCTCGACCCCAGTGACGACAATTTCATAGGGAGTATCCTAGGGTCTGTTAGGCTGGTCGTAATGGTAGTATCATAGGTAGTATCATGCATGCCAATTAGGCAATTTTGATGAGGTGTCATAACATTAAATGAAGAAAGAGAAGGTGTAGTATCATATCATGATACCGTATCATATTAAATGCTATGCTATTTTGTGCCATGCATGACAATAAATAGAGTACTACATGATACTAATATATGATACTATGCATTAGGGAGGTAGTATCATATACTAGTATCATATGCATGATACTAGTATATGATACTCCCCATTACAACCAGCCTTAGCAAATTGGTTTCACTGGAAATCTCAATGGAACTGACATTGGTGGGGCTCTTAATGGTACATGCACTGAAACTAATGAATTTAACATTGCCATTCAGTTGGTGCGATTAAATTTGTTCCTCCAAGCTACAAAGCTCCTGCTGAATGGGCTTCTTTTTCTTGCACCAGATCGTCAAAGCACCTGCAAGATTATTTGTACGAGCAGAAAAAAGATCTACTTCTAGCAGAGTTCCAAGCATTTTTTTTTTTTTTTTGCAAAGGATTGGTAATCATTCTCTTGCAGCCACCAGTTGTCAAATTTGAAAGTTTGCTTTGTTTTTTTTAAACTGGTTGTCAAGTGTCAACTTTCTTAGAACATTGGATAAGACAGCTTGTGGCAAAAAAAAAAAAAAATACGTGACTCCTGCTCGAGGTACGAAGGAGTTGATCTAGTTTGGATATCTCTCAACCAGAGCTGCAGCGTGCGGCGCGTTGGTCTCCAGCGGCATCTCACTATTGAGCGATGTGGGACATGTGTGCTAGGAAGCCTAGGATATGGACATGTGCCCAAATTTTTTTGATTTGGAAATGCTTGCGCATGTGATGGGGGTTGATTGGGCATGACAAGATTTGTTTCGCAGACAATGGTGGAGTCACACATGGGCTACTTAGGGCATGGCCAATGCATAACCCTAGAGTGATGCCCCGCAAGTCATATATAATCGGATGTCAGAAAAAATAGGTTCAGATGATGTAGCAAGATCCTCGGCAGGAGGTGGGTGTTTGGGGAGAAAAAGTATGGCCCGGTCCATATATAAAGCTAACAAAACTGAAGTGGAGAGTAGAGATGCATGTGTAATGAGAGTCTACTTTCTATTATTTGATAAAGCCGACTAGTAGTAGCTTGCGTTGGAGAGAAAAAAAAATCAATATAGATGCCCTCAAACTACTTTTTCTCATGGGGCATCTGTATCCATATGCCACCATTGTACATGCCCGGCCCTATGAGGATGTAGCTTTAGTGGCAGAGCTTCACGGAGGCCAAAGGGGGCAAATACCCCCCTCCCTCCACCCCTACTCCGGGAAAATTCTTAAGTTCACCCTTAAATATTAGGTCTTCTTTGCCCTCTCAACAACCTTCATCAAGCTCAGGCGTAGTTTGATGGGTGGTGGGCAGATCACATAAACTTTTAGCACATCGGGACATGACGAAAAGAGACACTCGAGTTGTTCCATCATGCGCAGTTCCCCGTCCATCTAACACGAAAGTTAGCCAGGAACACTAAGGAAATTTATTTGGTTAGTTCATTGAACCATGTAAAAAGGATGATTAGTTCATTTATTGTATCGGTTAATTCCAAAAATTGTTACACGACTGTATAATGGGGTTGTTAGATAACAGACTAGGCTTGAAGATGGTTTGCGGTAAAAGAGCAAAAAATTTGGTAATGCAAAAAAAAGAAGAAGACGGGACTAGTTTATTGTATGAACAGACTAATTCTTGTTTTTACTGAAGATGGTCTGGTGCAAACGATTCCTCGGGTCTCCAAGGATTAATAAGTAAGCTCAAGTATCTAAACCTCATTGACAACAATTTCATAGGGAGTATCCCATGATCTGTCAGCAAATTGGTTTCATTCGAGGTTAGAGAGCTGACATTAGGCTGGTCATAGTGGGGAGTAACTTAGACTAGTAACATGCATATGTTACTAGTCTTATGTTACTAGTCTAAGTTACTATCTCTATAGTGCATAGTATCATACTCCCTCCGTTCCTAAATACTCGTCTTTCTAGAGATTTCAACAAGTGACTACATACGGCGCAAAATGAGTGAATCTACACTTTAAAATATGTCTACATACATCCGTATGTTGAGTCCATTTGAAATGCCTAGAAAGACAAGTATTTGGGAACGGAGGGAGTAGATTAGTATCATAGGTGGTTTCATTTATTGCCATGCATGACACATGGTAGCATCATATTTATTATGTTACGGTATCTATCTATGTTACTATAACCATCTCTCTCTTCTTTAATTGCCTGCCACATAAGCATGTTTGCGAGTCCCAAGTACATGATACTACTTATGTTACCCCACTATGGCCAGCCTTAGTGGGGCTCTTAATAGTCCGTGTACTAAAACTAATGAATTTAGCATTGCCATTCAGTTGGTGCAATTAAATCTTTAGTTGTTTTAAGCATCTCCGTAACCTTCTAGAATTGCATTTGAGATCCAATAATTGAATGCTAGCCTCACAGCATGCGTATTTTCATTTCCATGCCACTTGGATCTTTCAGCAAACCTCTTTGAAAGACTCATCTTGGAACCCGGGAGAATTGCATTTGAGATCCAATCAACGGAGTGGTAGCATCCTAGCATCTGTATTTGCACCTTCATACCTCGAGTACTTGGATCTTCCACAAAATCTCTATTTTTTTTAGAAAAGAAGGAAGACCTCCGGCCTCTGCATCTGGATGATGCATACAACCATTTTATTAATTATTAACACAAGACCTTACAAAGTCATACAACAGTAAGACTAAAGCCACCGTCTAAGCAACATATATCGCTACTCCTATATAGTTGATGAAGGGGCGCGGATAGTCCGGGCCTAATACCAAATAGACCTCGCAGCCAAACCTAACATCTAAGACATGTGGTCCCAACCAGGACGCCTGCCGGGTATGGGCATCCACCAGTCCGGCGTGCTCCTCAACCAGGACGCTTGTCGGGTATGAGGCCGCCGCAGCCACCTGCCACCAATCCATCTTCAGAACTGTACTGCTACATCTATCTTGCCCGGTCTAGCTGCCGCCGACGCCACCATGACGCAAGACCGCGTCACCCTCCTGCGCGAGTCCATCTCCGCGCATCGGACGCCGAGTCACCACAGCGCCATGCCGCTGAGATCTGCCGCCATCAATGAGTGGGATGAAGCACCGCTCCACCAAACAATCCGTCCTTTGGTCCCTCGATCATGTGTGCATCTCCAAGAATGACTCCCAAAAGGGAAGAACGACAATAGAGCGCTGCCGTCATCCGATCATCGGATCTAGGGTTTCCCCCGGAGGTAGCAGAGAGTGGCCTTGAACTTCTCCATGGCGATGCCTTCAAGAAGGGAACGATGCAGACAGCGCCGCCACCGCCGGCCTTGGCTATAACAGAAAGCAAGTTTTCACCCAAATCTGTACGAAGGAATCCAACTCCCGTGCACGGGCGCCGCCACCACCAGGTTAAGCACTCATCGCCGCTGGCACCTCCATGATGCCCAGCCGTCGCGAGACTCGCCGCCACCACGCCTGGGCCGCCGGCCACCGCTGTCAACACCAACCCCACCATCCACTGGATCTAGGCAGGGATCCGGGATCCCAGATCCATCCCCACAACCCACCACCATGGAGGGGAGGAGGCGGCGCCAGCAAGGGACGCCGGGAGGGGGAGAAGGAGCCAAGGCAGGGCCGACCCGACGCCCGGCACCACCAGGCAGATGGGATTGCCCCGCGGAGTCCCCAACTGCGTGCGGGAGAGAGCCGCCCCGCCGTCGCCAACGCCACGCGGCCTTTAGCCGGCGACGCCCTAGGCGATAGCGAGGGAGGGGGTTGAGGCGAAGGGGACGACTGGGGTGGCGCTAGGGTTTCCTCCCGAGGACGCTCGCAGGAGCGCCTCGAGGAGGGAGGGTCATCAAAGGTTTTTTGGCATCCCACACACAAAATCTCTTGCAAGGTTTTTTGTCAACATGTTCTCGAACCCGTAGGGTCACACACTTAACGTTCCGTAACGCTATGGTAGTATTGAGATATTGCTAATGGCAAGAATCAGATATAGTTCAGAGCCTCGGATGAGATCCAGGACATAACGATGAGCATGGTAATGGTCAAGAGATTAGTATTTAAATATGCGAAGTCATATTCAGGGTTTTGGAAAATGTTTGGGATTTTTTGGTATTGTACTGGAAAGGTTCTAAAAGGCTCCGACAGGGGCCCATCTATATGGGTGGGCCCACATGGACAAGGGTAGTGGGGCAAGGCCCCACACCCTTGGTTTAGGTGTACCAAGATCCGTCCCTGAAAGAAATAGGATCATATTCCAAAGGGATAAGATCAAGATCGCTAAAAGGGAAATAGCAATCGGTATCGGTGGGGAAGGAAAAAAGGGATTTCCTTTCTCCCACCTTGGCCAACGCCCCTAGGGGCTTGAAGGGCAAGCCACCAGCCCCTACCATGCCTATATTAAGGTGGGGAGGCATAGGGGGCAGCACCCCTTCGACCACGGCGGCTGCCATCTCCCTCTCCCTCCACTTCTCGTCCGGTACATGCTTGGTGAAGCTTTGTCGGAGTTTTGCTACCACCACCATCACCACACCATTGTGTTGGATCAGATCTCATCTACCTCCTCTCCCTCGCTTTGTGGATCAAAAAGGAGAGGACGCCACTGAGCCGAATATGCGCTAATCTCAGAGGTGCCGCAGGTGCGGTGCTTGGATCGGATTGGATCGTGTCTCGCGTACGTACTACGTCAACCACGATCTCTAGATAACAGCAAATAGCCGCCCCAACCTAACTGTGGCGTGTCTTGAAAAGAGTAAAGGAAAACTTGGAAAGCCCTGCGTTCAGAAACACTTTGTACTTTTGGAAAAAATTCGCCCAAATAATTCAAACAAAATTCAAAATTAAAAACCTTTAGCTTCAAAAGTGACCATCAGATGTGTACGTTTTCGTGAATCGTTCAATGGGAACACCGTTCATATACGTATTGGATTAAAACCTAAAAATGCATCACCAATGGCAGCATATAGCAGAACAAAAAAAAGAAAAAGGGAAAAAAGGAAACAGTGTGCGTTTCGGTATGGCCAGCGCGTGGCCTCATTTCCGTGTTCCCTACGCATGCGATTCCGAGAGTGGCTAGCTAATTACAGTCTCGATCCGAGTCGGGAAGGAACACACAGAGCCAGCGATCGAGCAACTATAAATATGGGCTCCATATCAATCAGCACAAGGAGCAATTGCTTTGTGGCGTTCTTCGCATCCTCTCCATCAAGCAATCCATCGGCACCTCCCTCTCGCGCGTGGCGACTGATCCACGAACAGCAATGGCGGCCGTAGCAGGAGCTCTTCTCCCGCCGCTGCTCCCGACGCCGCCCAGGAGCGAGATGCTGCCGATCCTCCCGACGCCGCCCAAGAGCAAGATGCTGCCGCTGTTGCCGACGCCGCACGGTGTCGTCCTCACCATGCTGGTGTCCGCCATGCATGGCCGCGCCGACTTCGTTCACAGGTGGGACTGGAACAAGACGGGCAAAAAGCCATGCAGCTCCATCTGCTCCTCCTCCTCCTCCTCCTCCTCGTCGGGCAGCGAGAGCACCGGTTGTGCCGACTCCGTCGACCGGTGGGACTCGGACAAGAAATACAAGAAGCCCTGCACCACCGTGTCGTCATCGTCATCTTCATACAGCGCCGGGAGCCCCGGACGCGCTGACTCCGTCGAACGCTGGGACAGCAAGAAACTCGCGACCTCGTGCAGCGCGTCCCCGCCCGCAGGTCGCGGCCGCCATGACGGCAACAACAAGCGCCTTCCTAGCCCTGGTCGCGCATCCTCGGCAGAGCGCTGGGACTTACACAAGAAGCCTCGTCCGGAGCACATGCCTCAGACTACCACGACGGCCACGGCACCGCAGAAGGCCGTGTTCGCCGGGCCCTGCTTCTACGCCTCGCCGGACCCGAGCATGCTCCCCATGCCCTCCTTCTTTCTGCGCGCACATTAGCCTTCACTCTGTACTACAAGTAGTAATTGTTACAAGTCCATCACGGCGATCTAGTTCCTTTCTAAGGAGTAGTGTTGTGTAGTAGGATCTTGTAATCCATTTTATTTCATCTCACCTAGTGAAAAAGCATCGGACTCCAATACATTTGGCCGATGCTACTTCTGCTGTTATGATTCAATAATCAATATGTGTGAAGGATGTTTATTTTCAATGAATTTGTTCATGGTCGTTTCTCTGCAATTTAATTTCAGCAACTTTTAATGTACCATAGCGTTTAACTTGCAGTTAACTAAGATGAACAGAATATATGCAGTTCTAATAACTAGACTAGAAGAGTTGGTATGGCTTCATGAACCAAACACAAACATGAACCAGTCCCCCCGGTCGCTCGCTTGATCAAACACCAATGCACTCTTCCAATTCACTCTTCTCATCCTCCAAGATCTCGCCCGGTGTGGCCAGCGAGCCGTGGCACTCGCTGGTGCCTTGAGCAAGCATGGAGAAGTGCGAGTTACACATTGGCTACCTTGCCCATCAAGCTCGTCGCCACCTCGCTGGTCTCCCTCATCTTCATAATCCATGGCACTCTAACATTCACTTCACGATAATCATAAGTTGCCTAGTGTTTCGTTGTAAGGCGAGCATATTTTCACGGGTACTTGGCTTGTATGCCTAGATTAGGGATGCAAGGCGGCGCCCGAACCCGGCCCGCTCCGTATACAAATTAGAAAAAGCTAGTTCTAATTAGGCTGTGCTGCTGTTAGGTAAAGTTGTACTAATTAAGCACTTTGGCGGGTCTATGCGGGACGCCGCTCTGCACCCCTAGCCTAGATGCCGAGTGTGTAAAAATGAACGTGCGGCTTATAGAAAATTCACGTTGTCTAAGAAAGTAAGATGAGAATCACCAAAAAAGACCGTCAGATCAGATGTTACGCTCGGCATAGCCCTCATATGGTACACGGCTTACATCGTGTTCTCAATAAACAGCTTGCCCCGTGGCCATCACGGAAGAACTTGACATCTACGTGACGGTGAACCCTATAAGCCGCCTAGCCGTTAGACACTCGGCTTGGAGTGTACCATTTTCATGTTAAAACACAAAAATGCGAGCAAAATGTAAGGTAAATGCTTAGAATCGGCACGCCGGCTGAACCGCTCGGCCGGTCGCGCGCACAACGTCAGATAGACTCGCGAGGTATGCTTCGATTTACGCCACATCACCTAGCCAGCCAGTGCACACGCGTGATTATAAGTGGGACCAGGCGCCGCTCGCGAGCAACCTTATCCCCTCCGCTTTCTTCTCATCCTCTCGTTCTCTTTCAGAGCGTAACCCACCGACCCCCCTCCCCCCGCGCTCCAGATCGGCAAGAAAGCCATGGCTGCCACCTGCTCCTCCCGACCAAGCTCACGCAAATCGCCGGGGAGGGCGACCATGCGCCATGCTTTTCCACGCACATGAGACACGAACTAGGGCGAGGTGCTCCGCGCTCGAGTAGATCGCCTGAGGAAGGAGGAGACGATGCAGCAGGGGAGCTGATGGCGCTGCTGCATGCCGGCGGTGCTACGAGGTGGTGTACCACGCCGGCGATGGCGAACCTCCCGTGCACAAAACTGGCGAGCGTCGAAGCTGGACCTTTCTACGGCGGAGTTGCAGCCGGCAAGGGACAAAGCTACAACCGGTAAGCGGCAGAGCTGGAACCGGCAAGCGGCGGAGCTGGAACCATGTCCCGGTTTTGCTGCAACAGGCTTTTTTTCTTGTTATGCACGGGAGATGATGCATCATTGTTGTTTTTGCTGGAACAATGTCCCAATTTGATGGAACCATGCCCAAATTTTGCTGGAACCGACATTTTCTTCTGATGCATACGAGAGTCTGCACCATTGTTTTTTGCTGGAACCATGTCTCAGTTTTGCTGGAACCGATATTTCTTTTGATACATGGAGAGGCTGCATTTTGTGTTTTGCCGGAAATCCATTTTCATGGCAGAGCCGTGACCTATGATGGTCGGGCGATGATGATATTTTGCTACAACCATCATCTCCTTTTGCTACAATCGGCGGGATTATTTGCTACATCCATTCACGGAGAGCTGCGACCGAGATAGCAGCCGATGATTTTGCTACAACCGCCTTCGCGTTTTGCTACGACCAGCGAAGCTTTTTGCTACATACATGCATGGCTCCAGAGTCGGTGAGAAAGACGGGAAACGACAACGGCGAGCGGCGGCAACCGGCGGCGAGGGGCGGCGACCGGCGGCAAGGGCTGGGACCGGCGAGACGCGAGCGCCTGCTGCGGGCCGTGGCGTCAGCGCTGCGTTCCCACGAGGAAGGAGGAACCGAGATCGAAAGCGGAGCGCGATGCACTTTTTTTTTCTGTTGCGAGACCCAGATCGAACGGGTCAAATATGTTGAATCGGACGCTCGCGCGATGACCGGCCCAACTGTTCGGCCGGCGCGCCGGCGCCTACAACGCCCAAAATGTAAGCCGAGTCCCTGATATTTGACACTCCGCTTATATTTTCCATCTTTTTGGCCCTAGTTTTTCTTCGTGCAAAAAATACTTTTCATTGTTTTTTCCATTGCATTTATGTTTATTTGTTGCATTTTATTTCCTTCCCCTCTCTTTCTCACACATTCTCACCCGACGAGTTATGATTGCCCTTTCGATGTCCTCAATTTACCGCACTCTCTCTTTCTCGCTCTAATTACCATCACTTTAAAGTTGTGTTATTGTCTTGTACTCTTCATACCCCCTAGTGTATCCAAATTAGGATACGATACAAAAGAAGAAATGGTTCAGACCTATTCTCATGCTATTTGATGCATCCCTGTTCGGTGAGCCGCCAAAACATCTACCTCTAGCTTTCTTCAAAGGAGTGATTCCATCTGTATTTTTCCCTTAGTGTGTGGTATAATAGGTCATGCGACCTTAAGCAACAAAAAAGAGGGCAAGTACTTGCAAAATATATGTCTTGAGGCTCCATTACCAATCCGCCTAATCAAACCCTGTTGGAGGACATCATGGCCCTCCAAAGTCGGTCTCAAGATCTTGCTTGGATGGTTGCCCAGTTCTGCGTTCAATATGGAGTCAGAGGGAAAATAGTCTGCCTTTCAAATTCTTGAACTTAGTGATTCTAGAGATTGAAGTATGCGCCATGCCTGTTTTGCTAGTAGAACCAAATTGAACAGTTCAAATATTTGAAACCCAAGCCTCCAATGTACTTTGGTTGTGTCATAGTGTCCCATGATACCCAGCAGGGTTTGCGATGGCCTTCTTTGCCTCCCCGCCAAAATTTCCAAATCAACATATTCAAATGCTCTCATAATCCCCTAGGATGTTTAAAACAAGGCATGGAAAAACAGGTACCGTTATGCAAAATATTTGACCAACACTTCCTTCCCGGCCGAGGACATGGTTTTCTCAATCCAATATTGAATTCTGCTCCACAGATAATTTTTCAAATACTTGAATGCTCCATTCTTCAAAGAACCCACATCAGATGACATACCTTGGTACTTCTAATTCAAGGTTTCATTTGGAAAATGTAACAAAGCTTTAACATCCTCTCTAACATTTTCTGGGCGTCCCTTACTGAAGAGGGCAGACGACTTGTCATAGTTTATACGCTGACCAGATGCCTCACAATATGTGGTTAACAACTATTTTACCTCATTTTCCCCACTCTCCACTTGCCTTGAAAGAAAAAACAGGTTGTCATCGGCGAATAATAAGTGGTTTACAGGTGGAGCCGAAGCCGCCACCTTCACTCCACTCATGTTTGATGACTTCTCTATACATTTTTACAGGCACGTAAGGCCCTCCGCTACTATCAGGAAGAGGTGCGGGGATATTGGGTCTCCTTGTCGAATCCCACGTGAAGGTTTGAACTCCTGCACTCTCTTTCCATTAAATAAAACCGAGAACTTTACTGTCCTTACCAAGCTCATGACAATATCTATTATAAACCCAAATTGAGCATTCTTGCTTCCAAATAGTCCCATTCAACTGTGGTCATATGCTTTCATAGATTTCCTAGTGCTAAAATGGGCAACACATCACTCATACTCAACCGACCCATTTTCTTAAGAAACTTATTTATCGCCAGTTTAATCAAGCATAGGAGCCCAATAGCCATGTACTGATGGCTGTGGCATGTTATCTGATAGCTTGCATGCATGAACTAGGCCTAGTAATCAGTGTATCGTCTCGTCGCCGACTACTTACAAACAAAACAAATTATACCTAGCACTTTAGATGTTCTTCTTGGACGGGAAGGAACGACTTCGACTAGGAAATGTAGCTAGATTTGAATTCATTATGAGGGTGGTTGGGGAGAAAAGTGAGATGATTCAAATCGATTGATACTGATCTTTTGAGATCTCTTCTCTCACTTTCGGAGCATGGTTGGGGATTGCCACGATCCAAATTGTGTATATATGTTTGATGACACCTGGTTTGTCCTGGAGCTTCTGAAGCACCCGCATCACACCCGGTTCCAAGATCTCCAAATTGTGTGTATAATGTTTCTGAAGAGCTCAAATAACCTAGCAAGAATGCCACCCTTGCTACACTCACGAGTAGCAATTAGTGGCGGTCTGGCAGATCCCGGATTTGAAGTTATCCAAGGCAGACTTCTAAAGGAAATGAAAAATCAACGCCATGATACAATTAAATAAGGGATTCAACAAAATTAATTGGCCAAGTAGTTTGCGGTCAGGCAAGATGATGAACAAAACTAAATATTACAAGTAGATTCATTCTCAAAAACTAGGTGAAAAAGTATATAATAGAACAAGAATTTCATATAAAGTCTAATAATTTGGACTCGTAGAATCTTCCACTATGCCAATGTGACAAGAAATTAAAGAATTTAGAATGGAACAGGAGAAGCAGACCCAGCAGAAGACAAGATTACTGGGAGAGCGGAAGAACCTGCTGCTTGCAATTTTTGAGTGAGGCACGTTGTTATCGTGATGATGTCTCCCATGCAGACAGTGAATTGGGGAGGGTCGGGCGGACTTCATCCTTCCCAATCACCATCAGTTGGATCTTTGGCAGCGCCAAAGTGAGGCAACAAATCAGCATGATCGATGACCTGATTGGTCATCCAGAATGATCTTCCATATAGGAAACTGATTTGTTTTAGACAAATATAGGAAACAATGAGAATTGGGAGCGTCAAGGCGAAATCACTAACGAGGAGTACTCCTTGCAACAAGTAGTTTTCCTTTTTCAGAGACCCGTTTATTCAAAATGTTTTACCTCTTAATCCGTGCATTCAAATCTCAAACCATTTTCACCATTGGATTGCTCGCGTCGAGATCTTCAAAAATAGATCGCATGTTGATAAGTTTTGACGGACTTTTTTTTTTACGAAAAAACCGGACGAAAAAACTGAACCGAGAGCACGACTTTTTTCCTTTTCAAAAGAGGCACGACCGTGCCTCTCGCGCGAGCAAAATCGTACCTCTCGCGGAAGGAAAAAGGAAGAGAAAACGTGTTTTTTTTATTTCCGATAGACACGGCCGTGCCTCTCGCCAAAGCACAAATGTGCCTCTCGCGGAAGCAAACTGTGCCTCTCGCCGAAGCAAAAAACAAAAAATAAAGCGCGTTTTCCGTTTCCGAGAGGCATGGCGTGCTCTCGCGAAAGCACAACTGTGCCTCTCGTGGAAACAAAACAGTGCCCCCCACGAAAGGAAAAAAATAGAAAACATATTTTTTTTCCGTTTCCGAAAGGTACGTCCGTGCCACTCGCGGAAGAAAAACAAACAAGAAAAGAAGTTTTTTGTGCGATTTTTTTTCCAAAAACTAAGGAGGACCGGTGGAAAAGCAACAAGTAGAAAAAAAAGGAAAAAACAGATTTAAAAGCCGAAAACGCGTGAGAAAAATAAAACATAAACAAAATTTGGAGATAGAGCGCCAAGTGGCGTGCTCTCAGCCCACCCGCAAGTGATCGTTGTGAGGCTCCCGAATGAGCGCTCGTCAACTAGTTGCTCCCGCGTGAAGGGCTGAACCGTGTATCGATCAAATGGGCTTAAGTTAAATTGGGCTTTATACTAGCGACTAGACTACTGCAACTTAACTGTTGGCTCATCTCATAAAATGAAACGGTATCTTCTTTCTCCCATCTTCTTGCTTGATCTACCCAGCGATGCAGACACACATACCTCAAAGAAAGAACATATATGGAATTTCCTATTGCACGCATGTTGCGTCAAAGTGTCAACCTTTCCCCCAGAGACCTGGCGATCTACCGATCACCTGGGCCTCGCCCATTAACATGTTGCAGGGTTTTCTTGTTTTGGGAACCTTCTAGACTTTCCCAGCTTGTTTCCCTGGTGTTGGAAACCTTCTAGAAGGTTCTTTGAACTGGTTTTCCTGTTTCTTTTTTTTTCTTTTTCTGTTTATTTTTCTTCTTTATTTTTTCTTTTCTTTTCTTTTCCTTTTGATGTTTCTTTTTTCTTTTTGCATATTTTTTTATTTTAATTCTATTTTTTTAAGAGTTCACGTTTTGAAAATTGTTCGCCAATTAAAAAAAATATTCATGCTTTTAAAAACGTTCAATATTTTTAAAAATGGTCCTGTTTTTCCAAAATTTATCATAAGTTCAAAAAAAAAAGCAAGTTCTAAAAACATTTCCATTTTCAAAACATGTTCCGACTGTTTTTCAAAATTTGTTGAGAATATTTTCATTTAAACTTATCAAAACTTTTCAAAATATGATGTGGAATTAAAATATGTTCCTATTTTGTAAGCTTATTCACAAATTGAAAAAATGTTCTTCTTTCCAAATTTTTGTTCACTTTTCAAAAATTGTTCACGTTTATATTTTGTTTGAGATTTTCAGAAATTTTCTCCATTTCGGAAATTTGTGCTAAAAATTCAAAAATATGTTCGAAAATTCGAAAATTCACCTTTCTAAATTCGAATTTTTTTGAAAAGTTTTGTTCACAATCCAAAAAATATGAAAAAATACAAAAATTCGAAAATTGACCTTTCTAAATTTTGTTCACAATCCAAAAATATTTTATATCAAAAACTTCTCATTTCAAAAATATGTTCACAAATTTAAAAAATGTTCACATGATTAAATTTTCTTCACAAATTGGCAATTGTTTGAGAATTTCAAGAAATATTCCTGTTTACAAATTTTTTTACAAATTCAAAAAATATTTTCCTTTTCAAAATTTGTTCACATTTACAAAAAATATTCATGTTTATAATTTTTCTTACAAATTCAAAAAATGTTTGCATAATTATGTTTTTGTTCACAAATTCAAAAATATCTATGGATTTCAAAAAATGTGCCTGTTTTCCAACATTGTTTTTGTATTCTAAAAATGCCCACGTCTGTATTGTGCTAAAAAAATGGCGGCAAAGTGGCGACGTGAGTGGATAGTAAAGAAAAAAAAAAGAAACAGCATCTGTTTCGGTCTGGCCGGCGCGTGGGTGGCCTCGTTTCCGTGTTCCCTACGCATGCGATTCCGAGAGTAGCTAGCTTAATTACAGTCTCGATCCGAGTCGGGAAGGAACACACAGAGCCAGCGATCGAGCAACTATAAATATGGGCTCCATATCAATCAGCACAAAGAGCAATTGCTTTGTGGCGTTCTTCGCATCGTCTCCATCAAACAATCCATCGACATCTCCCTCTAGCGCGTACGTAGCAATGGCGGCAGTAGCAGAAGCTGTTCTCCCGCCGCTGCTCCCGACGCCGCCCAGGAGCAAGATGCTGCCTCTGTTGCCGACGCCGCACGGTGTCGTCCTCACCATGCTGGTGTCCGCCATGTCAGGCCGTGCTGACTTCGTCCACAGGTGGGACTGGAACAAGACGGGCAAAAAGCCATGCAGCTCCATCTGCTCCTCCTCCTCCTCGTCGTCGGGCAGCGAGAGCACCGGTCGTGCCGACTCCGTCGACCGGTGGGACTCGGACAAGAAATACAAGAAGCCCCGCATCACCGTGTCGTCGTCATCTTCATACAGCGCCGGGAGCCCCGGACGCGCTGACTCCGTCGAACGCTGGGACAGCAAGAAACTCGCGACCTCGTGCAGCGCGTCCCCGCCCGCAGGTCGCGGCCGCCATGACGGCAACAACAAGCGCCTTCCTAACCCTGGTCGCGCATCCTCGGCAGAGCGCTGGGACTTACACAAGAAGCCTCGTCCGGAGCACATGCCTCAGACTACCACGACGGCCACGGCACCGCAGAAGGCCGTGTTCGCCGGGCCCTGCTTCTACGCCTCGCCGGACCCGAGCATGCTCCCCATGCCCTCCTTCTTTCTGCGCGCACATTAGCCTTCACTCTGTACTACAAGTAGTAATTGTTACAAGTCCATCACGGCGATCTAGTTCCTTTCTAAGGAGTAGTGTTGTGTAGTAGGATCTTGTAATCCATTTTATTTCATCTCACCTAGTGAAAAAGCATCGGACTCCAATACATTTGGCCGATGCTACTTCTGCTGTTATGATTCAATAATCAATATGTGTGAAGGATGTTTATTTTCAATGAATTTGTTCATGGTCGTTTCTCTGCAATTTAATTTCAGCAACTTTTAATGTACCATAGCGTTTAACTTGCAGTTAACTAAGATGAACAGAATATATGCAGTTCTAATAACTAGACTAGAAGAGTTGGTATGGCTTCATGAACCAAACACAAACATGAACCAGTCCCCCCGGTCGCTCGCTTGATCAAACACCAATGCACTCTTCCAATTCACTCTTCTCATCCTCCAAGATCTCGCCCGGTGTGGCCAGCGAGCCGTGGCACTCGCTGGTGCCTTGAGCAAGCATGGAGAAGTGCGAGTTACACATTGGCTACCTTGCCCATCAAGCTCGTCGCCACCTCGCTGGTCTCCCTCATCTTCATAATCCATGGCACTCTAACATTCACTTCACGATAATCATAAGTTGCCTAGTGTTTCGTTGTAAGGCGAGCATATTTTCACGGGTACTTGGCTTGTATGCCTAGATGCCGAGTGTGTAAAAATGAACGTGCGGCTTATAGAAAATTCACGTTGTCTAAGAAAGTAAGATGAGAATCACCAAAAAAGACCGTCAGATCAGATGTTACGCTCGGCATAGCCCTCATATGGTACACGGCTTACATCGTGTTCTCAATAAACAGCTTGCCCCGTGGCCATCACGGAAGAACTTGACATCTACGTGACGGTGAACCCTATAAGCCGCCTAGCCGTTAGACACTCGGCTTGGAGTGTACCATTTTCATGTTAAAACACAAAAATGCGAGCAAAATGTAAGGTAAATGCTTAGAATCGGCACGCCGGCTGAACCGCTCGGCCGGTCGCGCGCACAACGTCAGATAGACTCGCGAGGTATGCTTCGATTTACGCCACATCACCTAGCCAGCCAGCGCACACGCGTGATTATAAGTGGGACCAGGCGCGCTCATGAGCAACCTTATCCCTCCGCTTTCTTCTCATCCTCTCGTTCTCTTTCAGAGCGTAACCCACCGACCCCCCTCCCCCCGCGCTCCAGATCGGCAAGAAAGCCATGGCTGCCACCTGCTCCTCCCGACCAAGCTCACGCAAATCGCCGGGGAGGGCGACCATGCGCCATGCTTTTCCACGCACATGAGACACGAACTAGGGCGAGGTGCTCCGCGCTCGAGTAGATCGCCTGAGGAAGGAGGAGACGATGCAGCAGGGGAGCTGATGGCGCTGCTGCATGCCGGCGGTGCTACGAGGTGGTGTACCACGCCGGCGATGGCGAACCTCCCGTGCACAAAACTGGCGAGCGTCGAAGCTGGACCTTTCTACGGCGGAGTTGCAGCCGGCAAGGGACAAAGCTACAACCGGTAAGCGGCAGAGCTGGAACCGGCAAGCGGCGGAGCTGGAACCATGTCCCGGTTTTGCTGCAACAGGCTTTTTTTCTTCTTATGCACGGGAGATGATGCATCATTGTTGTTTTTGCTGGAACAATGTCCCAATTTGATGGAACCATGCCCAAATTTTGCTGGAACCGACATTTTCTTCTGATGCATACGAGAGTCTGCACCATTGTTTTTTGCTGGAACCATGTCTCAGTTTTGCTGGAACCGATATTTCTTTTTGATACATGGGAGAGGCTGCATTTTGTGTTTTGCCGAAATCCATTTTCATGGCAGAGCCGTGACCTATGATGGTCGGGCGATGATGATATTTTGCTACAACCATCATCTCCTTTTGCTACAATCGGCGGGATTATTTGCTACATCCATTCACGGAGAGCTGCGACCGAGATAGCAGCCAGATGATTTTTGCTACAACCGCCTTCGCGTTTTGCTACGACCAGCGAAGCTTTTTGCTACATACATGCATGGCTCCAGAGTCGGTGAGAAAGACGGGAAACGACAACGGCGAGCGGCGGCAACCGGCGGCGAGGGGCGGCGACCGGCGGCAAGGGCTGGGACCGGCGAGACGCGAGCGCTGCTGCGGGCCGTGGCGTCAGCGCTGCGCTCCCACGAGGAAGGAGGAACCGAGATCGAAGCGGGCGCGATGCACTTTTTTTTTCTGTTGCGAGACCCAGATCGAACGGGTCAAATATGTTGAATCGGACGCCGCGCGATGACCGGCCCAACTGTTCGGCCGGCGCGCCGGCGCCTACAACGCCCAAAATGTAAGCCGAGTCCCTGATATTTGACACTCCGCTTATATTTTCCATCTTTTTGGCCCTAGTTTTTCTTCGTGCAAAAAATACTTTTCATTGTTTTTTCCATTGCATTTATGTTTATTTGTTGCATTTTATTTCCTTCCCCTCTCTTTCTCACACATTCTCACCCGACGAGTTATGATTGCCCTTTCGATGTCCTCAATTTACCGCACTCTCTCTCTTTCTCGCTCTAATTACCATCACTTTAAAGTTGTGTTATTGTCTTGTACTCTTCATACCCCCTAGTGTATCCAAATTAGGATACGATACAAAAGAAGAAATGGTTCAGACCTATTCTCATGCTATTTGATGCATCCCTGTTCGGTGAGCCGCCAAAACATCTACCTCTAGCTTTCTTCAAAGGGAGTGATTCCATCTGTATTTTTCCCTTAGTGTGTGGTATAATAGGTCACGCGACCTTAAGCAACAAAAAAGAGGGCAAGTACTTGCAAAATATATGTCTTGAGGCTCCATTACCAATCCGCCTAATCAAACCCTGTTGGAGGACATCATGGCCCTCCAAAGTCGGTCTCAAGATCTTGCTTGGATGGTTGCCCAGTTCTGCGTTCAATATGGAGTCAGAGGGAAAATAGTCTGCCTTTCAAATTCTTGAACTTAGTGATTCTAGAGATTGAAGTATGCGCCATGCCTGTTTTGCTAGTAGAACCAAATTGAACAGTTCAAATATTTGAAACCCAAGCCTCCAATGTACTTTGGTTGTGTCACAGTGTCCCATGATACCCAGCAGGGTTTGCGATGGCCTTCTTTGCCTCCCCGCCAAAATTTCCAAATCAACATATTCAAATGCTCTCATAATCCCCTAGGATGTTTAAAACAAGGCATGGAAAAAACAGGTACCGGTTGCGCAAAATATTTGACCAACACTTCCTTCCCGGCCGAGGACATGGTTTTCTCAATCCAATATTGAATTCTGCTCCACAGATAATTTTTCAAATACTTGAATGCTCCATTCTTCAAAGAACCCACATCAGATGACATACCTTGGTACTTCTAATTCAAGGTTTCATTTGGAAAATGTAACAAAGCTTTAACATCCTCTCTAACATTTTCTGGGCGTCCCTTACTGAAGAGGGCAGACGACTTGTCATAGTTTATACGCTGACCAGATGCCTCACAATATGTGGTTAACAACTATTTTACCTCATTTTCCCCACTCTCCACTTGCCTTGAAAGAAAAAACAGGTTGTCATCGGCGAATAATAAGTGGTTTACAGGTGGAGCCGAAGCCGCCACCTTCACTCCACTCATGTTTGATGACTTCTCTATACATTTTTACAGGCACGTAAGGCCCTCCGCTACTATCAGGAAGAGGTGCGGGGATATTGGGTCTCCTTGTCGAATCCCACGTGAAGGTTTGAACTCCTGCACTCTCTTTCCATTAAATAAAACCGAGAACTTTACTGTCCTTACCAAGCTCATGACAATATCTATTATAAACCCAAATTGAGCATTCTTGCTTCCAAATAGTCCCATTCAACTGTGGTCATATGCTTTCATAGATTTCCTAGTGCTAAAATGGGCAACACATCACTCATACTCAACCGACCCATTTTCTTAAGAAACTTATTTATCGCCAGTTTAATCAAGCATAGGAGCCCAATAGCCATGTACTGATGGCTGTGGCATGTTATCTGATAGCTTGCATGCATGAACTAGGCCTAGTAATCAGTGTATCGTCTAAATCGCCGACTACTTACAAACAAAACAAATTATACCTAGCACTTTAGATGTTCTTCTTGGACGGGAAGGAACGACTTGACTAGGAAATGTAGCTAGATTTGAATTCATTATGAGGGTGGTTGGGGAGAAAAGTGAGATGATTCAAATCGATTGATACTGATCTTTTGAGATCTCTTCTCTCACTTTCGGAGCATGGTTGGGGATTGCCACGATCCAAATTGTGTATATATGTTTGATGACACCTGGTTTGTCCTGGAGCTTCTGAAGCACCCGCATCACACCCGGTTCCAAGATCTCCAAATTGTGTGTATAATGTTTCTGAAGAGCTCAAATAACCTAGCAAGAATGCCACCCTTGCTACACTCACGAGTAGCAATTAGTGGCGGTCTGGCAGATCCCGGATTTGAAGTTATCCAAGGCAGACTTCTAAAGGAAATGAAAAATCAACGCCATGATACAATTAAATAAGGGATTCAACAAAATTAATTGGCCAAGTAGTTTGCGGTCAGGCAAGATGATGAACAAAACTAAATATTACAAGTAGATTCATTCTCAAAACTAGGTGAAAAAGTATATAATAGAACAAGAATTTCATATAAAGTCTAATAATTTGGACTCGTAGAATCTTCCACTATGCCAATGTGACAAGAAATTAAAGAATTTAGAATGGAACAGGAGAAGCAGACCCAGCAGAAGACAAGATTACTGGGAGAGCGGAAGAACCTGCTGCTTGCAATTTTTGAGTGAGGCACGTTGTTATCGTGATGATGTCTCCCATGCAGACAGTGAATTGGGGAGGGTCGGGCGGACTTCATCCTTCCCAATCACCATCAGTTGGATCTTTGGCAGCGCCAAAGTGAGGCAGCAAATCAGCATGATCGATGACCTGATTGGTCATCCAGAATGATCTTCCATATAGGAAACTGATTTGTTTTAGACAAATATAGGAAACAATGAGAATTGGGAGCGTCAAGGCGAAATCACTAACTGAGGAGTACTCCTTGCAACAAGTAGTTTTCCCTTTTTCGTAGACCCGTTTATTCAAAATGTTTTACCTCTTAATCCGTGCATTCAAATCTCAAACCATTTTCACCATTGGATTGCTCGCGTCGAGATCTTCAAAAATAGATCGCATGTTGATAAGTTTTGACGGACTTTTTTTTTTACGAAAAAACCGGACGAAAAAACTGAACCGAGAGCACGACTTTTTTCCTTTTCAAAAGAGGCACGACCGTGCCTCTCGCGCGAGCAAAATCGTACCTCTCGCGGAAGGAAAAAGGAAGAGAAAAAGTGTTTTTTTATTTCCGATAGACACGGCCGTGCCTCTCGCCAAAGCACAAATGTGCCTCTCGCGGAAGCAAACTGTGCCTCTCGCCGAAGCAAAAAACAAAAAATAAACGCGTTTTTCCGTTTCCGAGAGGCATGGCCGTGCCTCTCGCGAAAGCACAACTGTGCCTCTCGTGGAAACAAAACAGTGCCCCCCACGAAAGGAAAAAAATAGAAAACATATTTTTTTTCCGTTTCCGAAAGGTACGTCCGTGCCACTCGCGGAAGAAAAACAAACAAGAAAAGAAGTTTTTTGTGCGATTTTTTTTCCAAAAACTAAGGAGGACCGGTGGAAAAGCAACAAGTAGAAAAAAAAGGAAAAAACAGATTTAAAAGCCGAAAACGCGTGAGAAAAATAAAACATAAACAAAATTTGGAGATAGAGCGCCAAGTGGCGTGCTCTCAGCCCACCCGCAAGTGATCGTTGTGAGGCTCCCGAATGAGCGCTCGTCAACTAGTTGCTCCCGCGTGAAGGGCTGAACCGTGTATCGATCAAATGGGCTTAAGTTAAATTGGGCTTTATACTAGCGACTAGACTACTGCAACTTAACTGTTGGCTCATCTCATAAAATGAAACGGTATCTTCTTTCTCCCATCTTCTTGCTTGATCTACCCAGCGATGCAGACACACATACCTCAAAGAAAGAACATATATGGAATTTCCTATTGCACGCATGTTGCGTCAAAGTGTCAACCTTTCCCCAGAGACTGGCGATCTACCGATCACTGGGCCTCGCCCATTAACATGTTGCAGGGTTTTCTTGTTTTGGGAACCTTCTAGACTTTCCCAGCTTGTTTCCTGGTGTTGGAAACCTTCTAGAAGGTTCTTTGAACTGGTTTTCCTGTTTCTTTTTTTTCTTTTTCTGTTTATTTTTCTTCTTTATTTTTCTTTTCTTTTCTTTTCCTTTTGATGTTTCTTTTTCTTTTTGCATATTTTTTATTTTAATTCTATTTTTTAAGAGTTCACGTTTTGAAAATTGTTCGCCAATTAAAAAAAATATTCATGCTTTTAAAAACGTTCAATATTTTTAAAAATGGTCCTGTTTTTCCAAAATTTATCATAAGTTCAAAAAAAAAGCAAGTTCTAAAAACATTTCCATTTTCAAAACATGTTCCGATTGTTTTTCAAAATTTGTTGAGAATATTTTCATTTAAACTTATCAAAACTTTTCAAAATATGATGTGGAATTAAAATATGTTCCTATTTTGTAAGCTTATTCACAAATTGAAAAAATGTTCTTCTTTCCAAATTTTTGTTCACTTTTCAAAAATTGTTCACGTTTATATTTTGTTTGAGATTTTCAGAAATTTTCTCCATTTCGGAAATTTGTGCTAAAAATTCAAAAATATGTTCGAAAATTCGAAAATTCACCTTTCTAAATTCGAATTTTTTTGAAAAGTTTTGTTCACAATCCAAAAAATATGAAAAAATACAAAAATTCGAAAATTGACCTTTCTAAATTTTGTTCACAATCCAAAAAATATTTTATATCAAAAAACTTCTCATTTCAAAAATATGTTCACAAATTTAAAAAATGTTCACATGATTAAATTTTCTTCACAAATTGGCAATTGTTTGAGAATTTCAAGAAATATTCCTGTTTACAAATTTTTTTACAAATTCAAAAAATATTTTCCTTTTCAAAATTTGTTCACATTTACAAAAAATATTCATGTTTATAATTTTTCTTACAAATTCAAAAAATGTTTGCATAATTATGTTTTTGTTCACAAATTCAAAAATATCTATGGATTTCAAAAAATGTGCCTGTTTTCCAACATTGTTTTTGTATTCTAAAAATGCCCACGTCTGTATTGTGCTAAAAAAATGGCGGCAAAGTGGCGACGTGAGTGGATAGTAAAGAAAAAAAAAAGAAACAGCATCTGTTTCGGTCTGGCCGGCGCGTGGGTGGCCTCGTTTCCGTGTTCCCTACGCATGCGATTCCGAGAGTAGCTAGCTTAATTACAGTCTCGATCCGAGTCGGGAAGGAACACACAGAGCCAGCGATCGAGCAACTATAAATATGGGCTCCATATCAATCAGCACAAAGAGCAATTGCTTTGTGGCGTTCTTCGCATCGTCTCCATCAAACAATCCATCGACATCTCCCTCTAGCGCGTACGTAGCAATGGCGGCAGTAGCAGAAGCTGTTCTCCCGCCGCTGCTCCCGACGCCGCCCAGGAGCAAGATGCTGCCTCTGTTGCCGACGCCGCACGGTGTCGTCCTCACCATGCTGGTGTCCGCCATGTCAGGCCGTGCTGACTTCGTCCACAGGTGGGACTGGAACAAGACGGGCAAAAAGCCATGCAGCTCCATCTGCTCCTCCTCCTCCTCGTCGTCGGGCAGCGAGAGCACCGGTCGTGCCGACTCCGTCGACCGGTGGGACTCGGACAAGAAATACAAGAAGCCCCGCATCACCGTGTCGTCGTCATCTTCATACAGCGCCGGAGCCCCGGACGCGCTGACTCCGTCGAACGCTGGGACAGCAAGAAACTCGCGACCTCGTGCAGCGCGTCCCCGCCCGCAGGTCGCGGCCGCCATGACGGCAACAACAAGCGCCTTCCTAGCCCTGGTCGCGCATCCTCGGCAGAGCGCTGGGACTTACACAAGAAGCCTCGTCCGGAGCACATGCCTCAGACTACCACGACGGCCACGGCACCGCAGAAGGCCGTGTTCGCCGGGCCCTGCTTCTACGCCTCGCCGGACCCGAGCATGCTCCCCATGCCCTCCTTCTTTCTGCGCGCACATTAGCCTTCACTCTGTGCTACAAGTAGTAATTGTTACAAGTCCATCACGGCGATCTAGTTCCTTTCTAAGGAGTAGTGTTGTGTAGTAGGATCTTGTAATCCATTTTATTTCATCTCACCTAGTGAAAAAGCATCGGACTCCAATACATTTGGCCGATGCTACTTCTGCTGTTATGATTCAATATGTGTGAAGGATGTTTATTTTCAATGAATTTGTTCATGGTCGTTTTTCTGCAATTTAATTTCAGCAACTTTTAATGTACCATAGCGTTTAACTTGCAGTTAACTAAGATGAACAGAATATATGCAGTTCTAATAACTAGACTAGAAGAGTTGGTATGGCTTCATGAACCAAACACAAACATGAACCAGCAGTCACCCCAATCGCTCGCTCCAACACCATTCCACTGTTTGAATTCACTCTTCTTCTCCTCCAAGATAACGCCCCAGGTTGCTCCCACAGAACAGAAACTTTACGACAACTTAGGAGGCCCCCGCGTCGCTCCCACAGGGGCGACTCGGGCGGCGTAACCCTAGCCTGCCGCCGGCCCTCTCCCCCACCTCTCCTCACCCTCGTCGCCACCGGAGGTGGCCGCTGGCTAGCCGCTCGGCCGCCGGTGAAGGTGGCGGCAAGGATCTGGCCGCCCCGTTCTTCCTCGGGGGGCTTTGGATCCATGGGCCATCGCGGCGGCCTCGACTGGTGGATCGACGCCGGGTCTGCGGTGACCGGTGCTCGTTGGTGCTGGCCGTTCTTCCTCGGCCGTGGGGGTGGCGAGGCGGCGTCGGGTGGCGGCTGTGGTGCGGGCGTCTCGGCGGAGCTCGATCCAGATCTTAAGGCCTCCGTCTACTTCAACCAGGGCTGCCTCCGATGGTCCTGCTTTGGGCGGCCTTTGTCGCCGGAGTTGTACCTGTTTGGCGGCTGGAGGTGGGAGGTGGCTCCTGAGAAATCCGAGGCCAGCAGTGCTGGCCACGACGGCGGCGACGCCCGAGGGCGCCGTACCCTTCTTGTAATCCATTTTATTTCATCTCACCTAGTGAGAAAGCATCGGACTCCACAACATTTGGCCGATGCTACTTCTGCTGTTATGATTCAATATGTGTGAAGGATGTTTATTTTCAATGAATCGTTTTTCTGCAATTTAATTTCAGCAACTTTTAATGTACCATAGCGTTTAACTTGCAGTTAACTAAGATGAACAGAATATATGCAGTTTTAATAGAACTAGAAGAGTTGGTGTGGCTTCATGAACCAAACACAAACATGAACCAGTCACCCCGGTCGCTCGCTTGATCAAACACCAATGCACTCTTCCAATTCACTCTTCTCATCCTCCAAGCTTTCGCCTGGTGTGGCCAGCGAGTCGTGGCACTCGCTGGTGCCTTGAGCAAGCATGGAGAAGTGGGAGTTACACATTGGCTGCCTTGCCCGTCAAGCTCGTCGCCTCGCTGGTCTCCCTCATCATCATAATCCATGGTGCCTTAACATTTGCTCCGTAGAACCAGATAGCGAGCACTTGGTCTTAAGATTTACCGGTGCTTTTTGTTAGAACACATTTCATGTGTTTTTCCTGAGGGGAAAAGCAAAGTTTATTGATCAAAAACCACATGAAGTGGACTCATCCAGAGGATTTGAAAACTTAGCTAAGCTATCTGCTTCTGTATTCGCCGCTAGACCTTCAAAAGTGAATTTGCAGTTGAAGACTACTGCTCTATGCTTGATCTCCCTGATTATGCCCGTAACTGCTACCCGTGCCTTTGTCAATGTCGTTGATTACTTGTTTCAAGTCCGAGCCCACAACAAAATTTGAAGTAGTAAATCTTCAGCAAGAGGCAAAACCTCTCGACAGGTCACCACTTCCAATGCTGCAACATTGGTGACTTCGAGAACAATCAGGGCTGAACTATCGAAGAAATGACATCCAGCGTACCCCGGCACACAGCAGCTGCCGGAACCCCGAGCCTGATCGAGCTAGGGCTAGCATCCACGTGAATCTTTGCATAACCCTGCGGAGGTGCTTTGGTCTTATAATTTCATTCCTCCGTGTGTCTGATTTGTTGCTTTTTTTTCTGCGGGACTATCTCGAGTTCAGATATAGATATGTTTATAATCTGGTAGATTTCCTCATGGATCACCTTTCTTATTGCCTGCCATATAGTCCACTCTGTCAGTGATAACCTGACAAAAGATTCATGCGAAAGAGTGTCAATAGACGAGAACAACTATTGCTTTGCACACAGTTACATCGTTTTGCATAGATGCTAGGCCAGATCACCATTAACTAGTGCCCATACACATCTTGCTATTACACATTCAACGAAAGAGTGTCTCCAAGAGTCCGCAACTCTCCATATTGCACAAGAGCTCATAGTAGACATATTTCCGTGAGCTCTTGCATCCTCGGTTAGTAGCCTCCATAGAAACACGCGCCTAAGGCTAGAGTTTTCCATAACATTTTCCATGATGTTGCGTCACTGTCATTGCTCAATGAGCTAGAGGAGCCATCTAACCATGCTTCCCGTCTCACCTTGGTTGCGATCATCATTTTATATGTTGATCTGATTGTGAAACTGCCATCTTTTTTTAAAATTCCATGCTAGCTATCTTTCATGTCCCTTGTGGATAAAGGTATACTAAGAATGGCTGGCACGTCAATCGGTATGCATACGTCAGCGAGTTTCCTCCTGTCCCATCTTGCAGAACTGTGGTTAATAAGCTCAGAAACATAAAGGGGTGGGGGTGGGGGGGGCTAGACCAACATCCGAAAAGGGTGCACGGTCACATTCTTTGTATCCAGTTATCGGTCCATATATGTGTTGAGGCTCCATTACCAATCAGCCTAATAAGACCCTGTTGGAGGACATCATGGCCCTCCAAAATCGCTCTCAAGATCTGGCTTGGATGGTTGCCTGTTCTGTTGGGCAACGTAGTAATTTCAAAATTTTCCGACGCACACGCAAGATCATGGTGATGAATAGCAACGAGAGGGGAGAGTGTCATCTACGTACCCTCGTAGACCATAACCGGAAGCATTATGACAACGCGGTTGATGTAGTCATACATCTTCATGATCGACCGATCCTCGATGTCGAATGTACACCTCCGCGTTCAAGACACGCTCAGCTCGATGGACGCCCCGCGAACTCATGATCCAGTAGAGCTTCGGGGAAGAGCTTCATCAGCACGACGACGTGGTGACGGTGTTGATGAAGCTACTGACGCAGGGCTTCGCCTAAGCACCGCTGCGATATGACTGAGGTGGATTATGGTGGAGGCGGGCACCACACAAGGCTAAAAGATCAATGATCAATTGTTGTGTCTCCAAGGGGTGCCCCTCCCCGTATATAAATGAGTGGAGGAGGGGGAGGGGCCCGGCCTCCTATGGCGCGCGCCATGAGGAGTCCTACTCCCACCGGGAGTAGGACTCCCCCTTCCAAGTAGGAGTAGGCACTGCTAGGGAAAACCCTAGTAGTACCGCGGGTTTAAAGCCCACTAGTAGCGCGTGCTGCCGCGCTACTAATAAGGCGCTACAGCTATTACTTAGCAGTACCGCGTGTGACACGCGCTACTGCTATGGGACATAGCGGCAACGCTTGTTTACACCCGCGCTGGTGCTAATCTAGCTACTTGCAGCGTGTTTACTATGCATCGCTACTAGTATTTTTTTTAGTGTATTTATCCGCCGTTATACAAATTTTGGTACAATACCAATTATGAGGTTTATATCATTATGTCCATAACAGTGTGTCAAATGAAGGTGTATTAGGTTCAAGTGGAGGCAATATGTGGTGCATGTCAAAAGTATACTACTAATCCAAACTTGATCTAGTTTGGACTAGTAGTACTTTCGATGTGCACCACATGTTGTCTCCACTTGAATCTAATCCGCCAGCACAAGCTATTTAATCATCATCATAGTCATTAGCACCAACAGTATTTATTTAATAACCACTAACACTAGCTCATAATAATCATCATAGTCATTACCACCAACACTAGCTATTTAATCATCATAGTCATAGTGTAGCACATCATCATCTTTAAACTCATTTCTAGCTAGCTAATCACTCCTGCTGCTCTTTCTCAGGTAAAATAACATAAAACATGTGTAGCTCCTCTCCTTCATCAAGTTGGAGCATGCAGATGAACCTATCTCTTAATCGTGGGTTGCGTTTCTGATTGCTGCCCCCTAGTACTTGTCTGCGCTCCTCCATAACAGATTTGGTCCAGTCTTTCACAATTAAGAATTCGTCGCTAATCCTGAATGCACTATAGTGATTTGTAGGATATCTTGGCCATAAGCTAACAATACTCATGGTACCTTTAGTCTCGATCCCATAAGGCACAACATTCATCGGGAGTCCCTATTGAAGAACATCGTATGATAACATACTTAGCAATGAAGTTTAGCTTAAAAAATATTGTATGGCAAAGATGCACTGAGGACAAATAGTAAAAATCTTACCATCTTTCCTAAATAGATGTGACCGTAGTTCATTACGAACACTATTGGTCGCACGTTTTCAGTACTAACATTTCTAAATCCAGGAAGAAAATTTGTCTTGACAGTATCAAGATCCGCAAGCCATGAAACATAATGACTTAGCTCCTCGCAGTTTAGTTCAGCCCCGGCACAGTAGTAGGTCATGTCTACCAAGCGCTGGACATGTTTGCTTCAACGGAAATAAGATGACAATAGAAATTAGTTGTCAACTATTTTTGAATAAACAATATCAAAGACATAAATATGGTTGAGAAACCCACATAATGGTATAACTGGAGGCGTCTGCACATCGACCTAGATGTCGGTATTACCTTCAATATCATCTTCCGGATGAATATCAAGGGTGATAACCATATCAGGCTCAAATGCATAAGTCTTGCATAGTGCTCGCCATGTTTTGCCTCCAAAATAGGTGTAGTCGTCTGAATTGTATAATTTTGCGTGGAAAATATAACCATGCTCGGTCTTCAAGTAAACTTTCTTTACCTCCATAGTACGACTGAAACCTATCTTATCCAATACAAAAACTCTTGCATGGCAGGGGATACGCTAGTAGAATAGTAAAAAAAATTATAAGTTGAAGCAAATGAAGCAGATGTCATGCTTAATTACGAAAAAAGACTTGTCGTTGTGACTTACTGTATCCACTTAGAAGTTCTCGTCCAACTTGATGCTGAAGCGCTTATCATCATCTAGGAAGATTCTATCGCACAAGCCGCGCTCGTCTTCACAGTATTTGCAAATACCGAAATCCTTTTTGTCGTCAGACATTTCCTATGTTCATAGTTGAAACATTAATTGAAAATCGATCGAAGACAACTACCAGGATACTCAACACACAAATCCGGGGCACTCGATATTTCCTACATATTCTCGCACAAGTCATGCCAAAATTCACGGAAAAATCCGGCATGACCTTCGCTAAAATAGGACATATCGAGCGCCTGAAATTTGCCGGAATGGAAATGAATCAACACTCCGGAAAAACATAGGCCACTCGGAGGTGTAACCTGCAAACATTACCGGCCACTTGGGGAAGCACATATCCTATTTGAGCAACACAAGATATACATTTCAAAATATCTTATAGGACTCAAATTAGCATGCATTCAATAAGCAAAAGTAAATCATCTCATGCGTCCGTACATCGTTGAATATTATCACTAATACATCCCGAATAGTATTATACATATAACATCCCTAATACAACTAAAACCCTAGCGCACGACGGGTATCGGCGCGGGTGGTGGACACCCACAGAGAAGGAACCATCATAGGATCATAGCTCCAGTGAGATCCCTGGAGAACCTACCAGGTATTGGAGAACCTGTGCTCCACTAACACGGTGACGCACCACCTCCGCGGGATCCTCGAGCCTCTGGACCGTCACTAGCCCACGCGACCGCCACCAAAGAAGGTTCGGGTCAACGGCAGGCTGGCTCCTCACCAACCTGCACCCCCCGGTAGGTTATCAGTGCTTCGGTCGTCGCGGGTAATGGTACTGCGGTGGATCAGGATGGGAGGTCCACCCCTCCCACTTCTTCGGACTCGTTCGGGCATATGACAGGCGGTCACAGCCCGGACGGAGTCGCTGCCGAGGACGTCATCGCTTTTGGAGGTATTCGGACCCTATGTCCGTGTGATGACGGTTCGATCACGGATCCGTGGTCACCGGACGCGGATGACATATAGATGGGGCGTGCTATGAGGGCCGCCAAGCTTCGAGACATTGAAGCTCATACAGGTATGTCAGTTAATACATGTCACTACTAGGAATAGGGCTATAGATAGGATTGATTCTAATGGCGCACCGTGGAGGCAGTGCGCCACTACTATATACTAATGGCGCACCTGTTCCTGATACGCCATTAGTGTGGAAGACACTAATGGCGCACCATGGACAGGGTGCGCCACTAGTATGAATTTTTTTTTCCATTTTCCCATACATACTAATGGCGCATGAGGTCTACAATGCGCCATTACTATATATAACTACTAATGGCGCACCAATCAGGCTGTGCGCCATTATTGTAAATTTTGTTTTATTCTTTTTTTTTGCAAAACTACTAATGGCGCACCCTCTGCTGATGCGCCATTAGTAACCAGGGTTACTAATGGCGCATCAGCAGAGGGTGCGCCATTAGTAACCCCGTTGGTCTGCCCGTCAACAGGCACCTCGGCAGGCTCGCTGGATGGGGTCACCATGAGGATCGCCGCGAAATGCATGTCGACTTCGAGGGTCGACTCGCCGACTTTGAAAGAGCAAACCTAGTCGCGCTACAACACATAGACATGGTCGATCCTTGGGTGGTAGAGCACAAAACCTTTATTAAGAAGACGTACAATGACCGAGGCCAACAGAGGACGGACGGAGATATACTCAAAGAGCACAACTCATGTTTCACGCGTTGGTTCAAGCAGAAGCTTTTGTCGTACCCTTTACGTGAGGATTCTTCCGCGGAAGAACAACTCATATTCGCCTTGTCACAGGGCGCCGAGCACAACCTGATGACCTATGAGGCGTACGATATCAACGGCTACACATTCTACACCGAGGACAAGGACATGAAGAGCGATGGTTATCAGAACTCCGGGGTAACGATGGAATCCTACACCGGTAACGACAAGGACAGATACTATGGAAGGATCGAGGAGATCTGGGAGCTGAGCTACGCTGGAGAGAAGGTCCCGATGTTCCGTGTCAGATGGGCCAAAAACGTCATAAAAGAAGACCGGTATTTCACCACCATGGTTATACCCGAAGCCAAATCCAAGACCGCGGGCGCAAACGTCACCACGAAAAATGAGCCATGGGTACTGGCTTCCCAAGTGGACCAATGCTTCTTCATTACCGACCCGCCAAAGCCCAGTCGTGTTGTCGTGAGGAGAGGCAAAAGGAAGATCATCGGAATGGATGGAGTAGCCAATGAGCAAGACTTCGACAAGTACGGCAACCCGAAGATCGAACATGACGACGACGATGAAGTAGCAGCACACACCACAAGAAGAAGCAGGACCACCCTACCTAAAGGACGTCCGTTCCACAGAAGAACTCCGTTTGCGAAAAAGAAGGGCAAGAAGATTGTGAACAGATAGCTAGCTAAGACCGATTGTATTTAAATTGTAGTCTTCATTTCTCGATTGTATTTCATGGGCACTTTTTGATATCATGAATATTTTTAAATTTCATGGGCACTTTTTTGAATTCATGAGGACACTTGATCTCGATTCCCCCTCCATCTCGATCTCGATCCCCTCCATCTCGATCGCACCGCACCTCCCCGCTAGCTCCACCCATCGCAACCTCCCCGCTCCACCGCCGAGCACCTGCCCGCCCCCAAGACCAAGACTTTTGAACATATTTTTAATTTTTTTACTATTTTATAAAAATATTACACTGTTATAATTTAAACAAGTTTGAACATATTTAAACACAAATAAATATAAAAATAGCATTTAAAATGCATAAAAAAATTAATGTTATGATTTAAACAAGTTTGAACATATTTAAACACAAATAAATATAAAAACACCATTTAAAATGCATAAAAAATATTGGGGATCCAGGAATCAAACCCAGACCTCCCGTGTGTGTGTCTGCGTCTTGACCAATCGGGCTAGTGGGTGGGTTCATTGTAGATAGGGTTGGGCTGTAGATATGGCTACTAGGCTAGGTTAAAACAAAATTCTAATGGCGCACCGAGGGTGGTGCGCCATTAGAATAGTTGTACTTATGGCGACCGGGAGTGGTGCGCCATTAGAAAGCTTCCTCCTCCACCTATTCCCTCGGCCTCTCTCCTCCCTCGCCAGATCCCCACTGACCTAACCGACGCCGCCGCCCGCCTTGACCCACGACGCCGCCCGACCCCGCGGACTCCACCCCCGCCCCGCCCCCCCCCGCCCCGCCGCCCGCCCAAGCGCCCCCACCTGCCGGACTCCACCCCGCCCGCCCCCTGGCCCCACCCCGCCTGCCTGCGCCCCCCCCCTGCTGGACTCCACCCCGCCGCCCAGCACCCCGCCCCCCCCCCGCCGCCCGACCCTCAACGTCCTTGTTTTCCTCCTCGTCGTCGGCGCCGAGCAGCAACGCAGCACCACCGACGCCCCGACCATCCTCCTCCCTTCCCCTCCTCCTCCTCCCTTGCCCTCACTGCGCCAGGCTGACGGCCCTTCTCTGTCTCGCAGGCAAGGTCTCTGCGCGCCTACGACACCGACACCTCACCGTCGATCCGCGTCACCTCGTCAACCCCGGCCCTGCACGAGCTCGCCATCGTCTTCCTCTCGGTGAGATGCACCGGTTCCCCTCCCTCCTTTCTGTTAACTGAACATTTTCAGGTTTAGGTTCTGTTAACTGAAAAAGTTTAGATTCAGAAACATTGTTGGACTGATAAAAAGTTTGTTGAACAGAGCAATCTACACCTGTAATTTCTACCGTTATGCCTTTGTTACTCCAGTCAAATTTTTCCTGTCAAAATATTCAGTCAAGCACAACTGATCATGTAACTTGAGACCTTGCCCTGCGGCATTATAATGTTTGATGCCTGCATCAACACTTCTCTGTACTGCATGCGGTTGTTATAGTTGAGGGTCAAAAGTAGATATTCTGAAGTCGAAACTTTCTCTGGATGGGAATAATAGTCTGAAATACACCTGATGGAAACCTTTGTTGATTGTGATCTCTACACATGTTTAATGTCTATGCTGTTGTGCGGCTGTTATGTGTGTCTATGTCGGTGAGCTTGTGTTATGCACTTCTGCATTTTGATGTCCCCCCTTACCTTAGTTTTTTCATCTCACTGGTCCTTTTCATTCTATTGGTCCTTTTCATTTTTGTCAAAGAGGCCCCGAGTTCTCTCTTCACTTGTGTGGTGATTGTCTTGGTCCTTTTCATTTTTGTCATGGCATTCTTGAAGTGCTGATGTGTCTGAGGGCATGAACCATGATCAGGATATTTGAGTAGTACTGTCAACAGTAATAACTTTTACATGTTTGCATTACTTCCAAGAGTAACAGCAGGTGCTTAGGACACCTTTAGGAGATTTCTCTGTTTCTGCTTGCTGCATTTGACAAGATCATGTTCTTTCAGATCAAAAGTTCATAGTATCATTAGTTGAATCTGCAGATTTATTTTCTCTCTGAAAAAACTGACCTCCCTTTTCAGTTCAAAAGAAAAGATTACAGTGAACAATGATCCAATTGGTATCACACTTGTTTTAGTAAGTGTATAAAAAAGATATCATCAAACAAATCCTATAGTTATTGTCTCTGTTCATGCTTATCTCTGCACAAATAGTTGTTGCAACGGGCTATTGGAACTTTCGATGCTCAAAACTTGCTTCCATGCTCTGCTTCAGATAGCACACAGACAAGATACTACTCCATATACTACTAATACTACTACTGTATTTCATGTCAAAGTGCAAAATGCTGGTACTGAGATTTTCATTTCCAATGAGTGATGTTTTTCCTAGCAGCAGAAAAATAGTAGTAGCCATGTACTAGGAGTGCATTTTTATTCTAGAGTGATGGATAGATCTAGTGAGTACTGCATTTCAGTTAACTGTTATGGACAATTGTCAATTTTCTGTAATGATGATGGAACATTATAAAGCATTAATTGTACTCCAGTGTATATGAAGGATGATGATCATCTTGCTAGTTTGCTGGGTTTTGTCTCCGACCATTGTGTCGTGATGAATTTGCAGGTACCCCGAGAGGCCCTTGAGTTTGCCGAAATGTCGATTAACTTCCGTTCCGGCAAATTCGGGTACTCCATATGTCCTATTTTCAGCAAAGGTCATGCTGAAATTTTCCGTGAATTTTAGCATGACTTTGCTAAAAATAGGACATATGGGGTACTTGCGACTAATGCATGTTTTATGATCTGTTGTAAGGGTACTAATTGGTCTCTTCTGCTGCTTATCAGAGATGGCGGGAAGCAGCCACCGCCGATCTGCGACACCGCAGTACGAGTTGGATGCTTCCGAGTTCTTCACTATCATACTTGAGGCTTCAGTTGGATCCATGACGCTGGTATATAAAACGAGAGATCTCCCCTTCACCCATCTCATTATGATATCTGTTGTTTGCTACATCACTCATTTTCCCAAACTGCAGAGGCTGCCTGACAGTTTTATGAACATGCTGATGGGTGAAGATCCGCCAAATAATGTGAAGCTGCGACAGGCAGTGGGATGTGCAGTTGGCGATCAAGAAGGGCCACATGTACTTGTCTCGTGGGTGGGAGAAGTTCTACCGTGCCTACGACCTGCAGCTGGGGTACTTCCTTGTCTTCAGGTACGACGACGACGCCAACATGCTCATCGTGAAGGTGTACAACAAGACTATGTGTCGCATGCGATACGCTGCCGATGATGATGCCGGTACGTTCTGCCTCTTCTTATTCCTCTACATTTGGCTTTGTCTCACATCGATTGTTAACGGTCATTGTTGCATTTTGGACAGGTAGGAGCAGAAGAGCGACATCGCTACAGCCAAAGCAGCAGCGATTCTGGCTGTAGCGAAAGCAGCAGCGATTCTGGCACCAGCATAGACAACAAGAAGGATGATCCGGACTGGAGTGCGGGAGAAGAGGAGCAGAGTGAGGATGAGGAGCTGCATCATGACGATGGGCATCAGGCTGAGGATGACCTAGCGCTGGTAGTGGCTGACCAAGGGCAAGAGATGGTGGTGGCTGACCATGGGCAAGAGATGGAGGTGGCTGAGGATGACCTAGCGATGGTCGTGCCTGAAGGTGGCCTCGCGATGGTGGTGGTGCCTGACAATGACCACGCACCGGTGGTGGCGCCGGCGATCCCACAACTGGGCGACATGACCACGCTAATTGTTGTAGAAGACTACATCCCACTACCTCCACTGCCTCCACCGCCTTGCCGCACAAAATGATCAAGTTTACATAATAAGCTTATAGTCTTTTTCTTAATCTTCTTCTTTTCCAAAATGACATAGGTTAGCTTCATTTTACCTAAGTTGGCTCTAATATACTAACTTAGACCTTATATGCTTAGTTTCCTATAGGTTAGCTCCAAAATAACTTATGTTAGCACAAAATGATCAAGTTTACATAATAAGCTTATAGTCTTCTTCTTATTCTTCTTCTTTTCCAAAACTCTTCTTATTCTTCTTCTAGTGTTCTTCCTCTTCTAGTATTCTTCTAGTCTTCTTCTTTTTCTTCTTCTAACTTCTTGTTTATCATTTTGCAGATTTGATTTAATTGACGGAAGCTTGCATGGATGGGGTGCTTCTTTTCCATTTGTGTTTTTATTTTGTATCAATGTGAAACTTTTGTGAATTGATGGATAACGGTGTTGGATGAACAATGTGAAACTTTTGTAACGACGGAACTATGTGTTGGCTATGTACGTATGTATATATGATGAAACTTGTGTGTTGGATATGATTGCTATATGGATGCTTGTTGTATATATATATATGTGTTGAATATCTCATATGTGAAATAGTGACCTGAGATTAAGAAGAAAAGAATTAAAAAAGTTGTTACTAATGGCGACTACAATGTGCTGCTACTGTAAGTATAGCAGATAATAGTGGCGACTTGTGGGCAGTACTAATGGCGATTGCACAGTGCGCCATTAGAATAACAGATTCTAATGGCGCACAGGTGGTGCGCCATTAGAAAAAAATTCTAATGGCGTGATGCCAGTGGCGCACCAGCCATGCGCCATTAGAAGGCAAAACTGGTGCGCCACTAGCATGCCTTTTCCTAGTAGTGTGTTGTTCCATTCTGCACTTTTCTGAATATGAAATTCTTGATAAAGCCAACAACTTAGGTATATCTCTTGGTAGTAATGGTAAAGAAACCGCTAAATCCATCAATGATCTGTTAGATTTGGAAACGGATAGATCTCTGGATTTAATTCAAAACTTAGTGGCGGTAAAACCCATGAATGACACTGAAATTAAGGATCTAGGAGTAACAGCACTTCAGATTCTCTGTGAGTTTTTAGTCCCCATGGAGGGCTTAGAAGGCGAGGATGATGATGTGATTGCCGAGGGGTATATGGCTCCTTTGCAATGAGGTGCCTTTGTTTCTTTTGGCATGGACCCTCTTCTCACAGAGGCGATGAAAGATAAACCCAAAAGAACCTGGAACAGGAAAGTTTATCCCACATCAACGGTGCATAGGAGTGCGAGAGTTAAACAAAAGAAAAAAAAATTCCATGATGAAATATATGAAAGGAATACTCTAGAATAGCAGAGGTCTAGCAGACTTGGCTAAAAGAAGATTCCTTAGTGATACATCGATTGAGCGAAAATTGGATTTCATGGCTTTATTAGAGACGGGTAGAGATAATTTTACTCCCCAGTTTCTCAACACCATTTCAGGGGAGGTTGATTTCGATTGGCAATATCTACCTCCAAGGGGGCAATCTGGAGGGATCCTACTTGGGGTGAAGTGCGGAACTTTAGAAGTGCTAAATGTGGTTCATGGTGAATTTGCTGTCAAATTTTGAGTGAGATTGAAAATCAATGGCCTCAAGTGGACTTTGTTGGCCGTATATGGTACGGCGCAGCCAGAACTTAAGCTTGACTTCTTTGCAGATTTAGTGAGAATTTGTGGGGATGAGAGGTTGCCTATTATGGTTGGAGGAGATTTCAATATCATTAGAAGACAAGATGAAAAAAATAATGACAACTTCGATGGAAGGTGGTCATTCATGTTCAATATGACCATTGAAAGTCTCGACTTCAGAGAGATTGAACTCTCTGGCAGACAATTCACGTGGGCTAATTCCTTACTAATTCCTACTTATGAGAAATTGGACAGGTTCCTCACTAGTGTTGAGTGGGAACAGAAATTTCCAATGGTAACGGTTCATGCTCTAACGAGGGCCTTTTCGGACCATGCCCCATTGCTGGTTGATTCCTGGAATCGACCCACGTGGACAACAAAAATACGTTCTCTTTCAAACTAGGATGGTTCGAGAGGGAGGGTTTCCTAAATCTTAATTCAACCGAGTGGGCCAGGGAGTCTGGTGGGACTTCACATGTGGAAATATGGCAAAAAAAATTTAGACATTTGCACCAATTCCTGAGGGAATGGGCCAAAAACCAAAGTGGTATTTTTAAAGTTGAAAAGAGAAGGCCTTCTTAATATGTCGGAGAGAGAATTTAAGAATGAGGACGAGAAAAAAATTAGAAGCCCTTATGAGAGAGGAGGAGATGAAATAGGCGCTTAGAGCAAAGGTTTCTAAGATCGTCCAAGGAGATGATAATACACAGTTTTTTCATATGATAGCTAATGGGAAACATAGAAATTAGAAGATAATACAGCTCGAACAAGATGAGGGTACAATGGTAGGACACGAGAACCTCAAACTGTACATCTCTGAATATTATAAGAAACTTTTTGGAGCACCAAAAGAAAGCTTTGTTGCTCTAGCTGAGAGTGCTACCGGGGACATACCTCAGCTTAACTTAGAAGAGAATGAGTTGTTGTCTTCTCCGTTCACGGAGAAAGAGGTGTTTGATGCAATAACGCAAATGAAGCATAATAAAGCTCCTAAGCCTGATGGGTTCTCTGCGGAATTCTACCAGAAATGCTGGCATATCATTACGGGAGATCTGATGCCTGTGTTCCATGATTTATTCGATGGACACCTAAACCTCTTTCACCTCAATTTTGGAACAATAACATTGTTGCCAAAGAGGGTTGAGGCTATTAGCGTTGAGAAATTCAGACTGATCTGTCTTCTCGATGTAATCTTTAAGATTTTTATGAAGGTTGGCACGAACAGGTTGACACATATAGCCCTTTCGGTTGTGCAACCAACACAAACTGCTTTCATGCCAGGAAGACACATCCTGGAAGGGGTTGTGGTCTTACATGAAACTCTACATGAAATCCATAATAAGAAATTAGATGTGTTATCTTTAAAGTGGATTTTAAAAAAGCGTATGATAAGGTCAAATGGCCCTTTTTGCAGCAAGCCTTACTTATGAAGGGGTTCAATGAATCTTGGAGATATCAGGTGGATTCATTCATACAGAAAGCTAGTGTCAGAATAAAAGTCACCACGATACATGACACTTTTTCCAGACACGTAAAGGTTACGATAGGGAGATTCCATGTCTCCTGTGCTGTTTAACATTGTAGCGGATATGTTGGCAGTACTAATTGGCTGGGCTAAGGAGAGTGGCCAAGTAGGAGGACTCGTCCCTCCCCTTGTAGAGGGGGAGTTTCCGCCCTACAATACGCGGATGATACTATTATATTCATTGAATATGATCTTGCAAAAGCTAGGAATATGAAGCTTGTATTGTGTCTTTTTGAGCAACCGTTTGGGCTCAAAATTAACTTCAATAAAAGCGAATTGTTCTGCTTTGGGAGAGCCAAAGAGGAACAAGATGACTATAGAAATTTGTTCGGTTGTGAAATGGGATCCTTAGCTTTTAGTTATCTAGGGTTCCCAATTCATCATAGACATTTAACGAACAAGGAATGGAATTGTATAGAGGACCGTTTTGAAAAAAAACTGAGCTGCTGGAAGGGCAAGCTCATGTCGTATGGAAGTCAGTTGGTTTCGATACATTCGGTTTTGACGAGTTTGCGGATGTTCCTCCTATCCTTCTTTGAGGTACTGGTAGGGGTACGGAAAGGACATGACTTTTACAGATCCCGATTCTTTTGGCACAGTGATAAGGCCAAGAAGAAGTACAGACTGACTAGATGGGATATTATTTGCAGAACAAAAGACCAGGGTGGGTTAGGGAGCGAGAATTTAGAGATCAAAAATAGATGTCTGCTTAGCAAGTAGCTATACAGAATATCTACAGAGACCGAGGGTATGTGGGTACAAATTTTGCGGAATAAATACTTACACTCTAAGACTTTGGCCCAAGTCACCACTAGGCCAACAGACTCACTCTTCTAGAAGGGATTAATGAGGACGAAAGCAACTTTCTATCAACGAGTGAAGTTCCAAGTTGGTAATGGTAATACTACTCGATTTTGAGAGGATACATGGCTAGGGCAGATGCCTTTGGCTTTGCAATATCCCTCCTTATATAATATTGTGCAACGTAAGGAGGATTATGTCGCTACAGTATTAAACTTGATACCACTTAATATCCAATTTAGGAGATCACTAGTAGGGGAACGTTGGAATGATTGGTTGCACCTATCAGATCAGCCCGATACAATTCACTGGAAGTTAACTAAGAATGGAATATTCTCAGTGAAAACTTCAGACCTAATTGATTCCGGGCCATTGTTGTGATCGTTGCACATTTGGAAGATTAAAGTTTCGCTTCGTATTAAAATCTTTATGTGGTTTGTCCATAAAGAAGTCAGTCTAACCAAAGATTACTTGGCAAAACAGAATTGGGTTGGCAATTCTAGGTGCTGTTTTTGTGATCAAAATGAAATGGTTAAACACCTCTTTCTCGAATGTCCTCTAGCAAAATTATTATGGCGATCAATTCATATGGCTTTTAATGTTCAACACCCAAGGAGCATAAACACGTTACATGGGACGTGGCTTAATGGAGTGGACGTGCACTTAGCTAAACATATTCGATAGGAGTATGTGCACTACTCTGGGCTATATGGAACACTAGAAATGATATGATTTTTAATGGGACACAATTCACCAATTTGTTTGCAGGTTATCTACAGAGTTACAACTTGGATCTGTATGTGGTCTTTACTCACTCATGTGGACTTCAGGGAGCTTATGATAATCGGGTGCAAACGTTGGGAGACGGTAGCACGGGCTATATTCAGCCGATTTGGATGACGAGCTAATAATAGGCTAGGTGTATAGGCATCGTAACTTGTTGTTTTATCACCGGACGTGGCATTTTTCAGTTCTTTATCGCCGGTTGTGGCATTTATCAGATTTTATTTCGAATTCTGGTCATTTTATGAGAACTTTGTTACGTTTTTATTTAATAATATGGCTGCATGCATCGATTGACGCAGAGACCGGAGGTGATCCTCCTTTTCAAAAAAAAAATCTCAATTTTATTGCTCTCATTCACAATGGATATCGTGCGCGCTTATGTGCAGTTCCAGCAAATGTCTCCTCAAGCTAACGTGTATCCCCTCCAAGGTTATTTTTTTCTTGATTCTTTTTCCGGGAGGGATGGGAAAACCTGGTTTTCCCGTAAACTTGTATTTTTTAAAAAGTTTCTCTTTGAAAATTTCAACTGAATTTGATATTAAAAACCTTTAGCTACTGAATATATTAGATTCAAGTGAACGTCGAGCATGGAAGTCTATCCATTTAACTCGTAAGAACGTCTTGCTCCGTTTCTGAACTCTGTGTTACGATACAACCCAACCTCAGTGCGGCGTGTCTTGAAAAGAGTAAAAGAAAACCTGGGAACACCGAAATTCAAAATCTAAAACCTTTAGCTTCAAATTCCTAAATCGTTCACTGGGAACACCGATTCATATATGTATATTGGATTGAAACCTAAAAATGCATCACCAATGGCAGCAAAGTAGGGACGTGAGCGAAGATAGCAGGAAAAAAAAAAGAAAAAGAAACAGTGTGCGTTTCGGTCTGGGTAGCGCGTGTTCCCTACGCATGCGATTCCGAGAGTAGCTAGCTTAATTACAGTCTAGATCCGAGTCGGGAAGGAATACACTGAGCCAGCGATCGAGCAACTATAAATATGGGCTCCATATCAATCAGCACAAGGAGCAATTGCTTTGTGGCGTTCTTCGCATCCTCTCCATCAAGCAATCCATCGGCACCTCCTCTCGCGCGTGGCGACTGATCCACGAACAGCAATGGCGGCCGTAGCAGGAGCTCTTCTCCCGCCGCTGCTCCCGACGCCGCCCAGGAGCGAGATGCTGCCGATCCTCCCGACGCCGCCCAAGAGCAAGATGCTGCCGCTGTTGCCGACGCCGCACGGTGTCGTCCTCACCATGCTGGTGTCCGCCATGCATGGCCGCGCCGACTTCGTCCACAGGTGGGACTGGAACAAGACGGGCAAAAAGCCATGCAGCTCCATCTGCTCCTCCTCCTCCTCCTCCTCGTCGGGCAGCGAGAGCACCGGTTGTGCCGACTCCGTCGACCGGTGGGACTCGGACAAGAAATACAAGAAGCCCTGCACCACCGTGTCGTCATCGTCATCTTCATACAGCGCCGGGAGCCCCGGACGCGCTGACTCCGTCGAACGCTGGGACAGCAAGAAACTCGCGACCTCGTGCAGCGCGTCCCCGCCCGCAGGTCGCGGCCGCCATGACGGCAACAACAAGCGCCTTCCTAGCCCTGGTCGCGCATCCTCGGCAGAGCGCTGGGACTTACACAAGAAGCCTCGTCCGGAGCACATGCCTCAGACTACCACAACGGCCACGGCACCGCAGAAGGCCGTGTTCGCCGGGCCCTGCTTCTACGCCTCGCCGGACCCGAGCATGCTCCCCATGCCCTCCTTCTTTCTGCGCGCACATTAGCCTTCACTCTGTGCTACAAGTAGTAATTGTTACAAGTCCATCACGGCGATCTAGTTCCTTTCTAAGGAGTAGTGTTGTGTAGTAGGATCTTGTAATCCATTTTATTTCATCTCACCTAGTGAAAAAGCATCGGACTCCAATACATTTGGCCGATGCTACTTCTGCTGTTATGATTCAACATGTGTGAAGGATGTTTATTTTCAATGAATTTGTTCATGGTCGTTTTTCTGCAATTTAATTTCAGCAACTTTTAATGTACCATAGCGTTTAACTTGCAGTTAACTAAGATGAACAGAATATATGCAGTTCTAATAACTAGACTAGAAGAGTTGGTATGGCTTCATGAACCAAACACAAACATGAACCAGCGGTCACCCCAATCGCTCGCTCCAACACCATTCCACTGGTTGAATTCACTCTTCTCCTCCTCCAAGATAACGCCCCAGGTTGCTCCCACAGAACAGAAACTTTACGACAACTTAGGAGGCCCCCGCGTCGCTCCCACAGGGGCGACTCGGGTGGCGTAACCCTAGCCCGCGCCGGCCCTCTCCCCCACCTGTCCTCACCCTCGTCGCCACCGGAGGTGGCCGCTGGCTCGCCGCTCGGCCGCCGGTGAAGGTGGCGGCAAGGATCTGGCCGCCCCGTTCTTCCTCGGGGGGCTTTGGATCCATGGGCCATGGCGGCGGCCTCGACTGGTGGATCGACGCCGGGTCTGCGGTGACCGGTGCTCGTTGGTGCTGGCCGTTCTTCCTCGGCCGTGGGGGTGGCGAGGCGGCGTCGGGTGGCGGCTGTGGTGCGGGCGTCTCGGCGGTGATCGATCCAGATCTTAAGGCCTCCGTCTACTTCAACCAGGGCTGCCTCCAATGGTCCTGCTTTGGGCGGCCTTTGTCGCCGGAGTTGTACCTGTTTGGCGGCTGGAGGTGGGAGGTGGCTCCGGAGAAATCCGAGGCCAGCAGTGCTGGCCACGACGGCGGCGACGCCCGAGGGCGCCGTACCCTTCTTGTAATCCATTTTATTTCATCTCACCTAGTGAGAAAGCATCGGACTCCACAACATTTGGCCGATGCTACTTCTGCTGTTATGATTCAATATGTGTGAAGGATGTTTATTTTCAATGAATCATTTTTCTGCAATTTAATTTCAGCAACTTTTAATGTACCATAGCGTTTAACTTGCAGTTAACTAAGATGAACAGAATATATGAAGTTTTAATAGAACTAGAAGAGTTGGTGTGGCTTCATGAACCAAACACAAACATGAACCAGTCACCCCGGTCGCTCGCTTGATCAAACACCAATGCACTCTTCCAATTCACTCTTCTCATCCTCCAAGCTTTCGCCTGGTTTGGCCAGCGAGTCGTGGCACTCGCTGGTGCCTTGAGCAAGCATGGAGAAGTGGGAGTTACACATTGGCTGCCTTGCCCGTCAAGCTCGTCGCCTCGCTGGTCTCCCTCCTCATCATAATCCATGGTGCCTTAACATTTGCTCCGTAGAACCAGATAGCGAGCGCTTGGTCTTAAGATTTACCGGTGCTTTTTGTTAGAACACATTTCATGTGTTTTTCCTGAGGGGAAAAGCAAAGTTTATTGATCAAAAACCACATGAAGTGGACTCATCCAGAGGATTTGAAAACTTAGCTAAGCTATCTGCTTCTGTATTCGCCGCTAGACCTTCAAAAGTGAATTTGCAGTTGAAGACTACTGCTCTATGCTTGATCTCCCTGATTATGCCCGTAACTGCTACCCGTGCCTTTGTCAATGTCGTTGATTACTTGTTTCAAGTCCGAGCCCACAACAAAATTTGAAGTAGTAAATCTTCAGCAAGAGGCAAAACCTCTCGACAGGTCACCACTTCCAATGCTGCAACATTGGTGACTTCGAGAACAATCAGGGCTGAACTATCGAAGAAATGACATCCAGCATACCCCGGCACACAGCAGCTGCCGGAGCCCCGAGCCTAATCGAGCTAGGGCTAGCATCCACGTGAATCTTTGCATAACCCTGCGGAGGTGCTTTTGGTCTTATAATTTCATTCCTCCGTGTGTCTGATTTGTTGCTTTTTTTTCTGCGGGACTATCTCGAGTTCAGATATAGATCTGTTTATAATCTGGTAGATTTCCTCATGGATCACCTTTCTTATTGCCTGCCATATAGTCCACTCTGCCAGTGATAACCTGACAAAAGATTCATGCGAAAGAGTGTCAATAGACGAGAACAACTATTGCTTTGCACACAGTTACATCGTTTTGCATAGGTGCTAGGCCAGATCACCATTAACTAGTGCCCATACACATCTTGCTATTACACATTCAACGAAAGAGTGTCTCCAAGAGTCCGCAACTCTCCATAGTGCACAAGAGCTCGTAGTAGACATATTTCCGTGAGCTCTTGCATCCTCGGTTGGTAGCCTCCATAGAAACACGCGCCTAAGGCTAGAGTTTTCCATAAAATTTTCCATGATGTTGCGTCACTGTCATTGCTCAATGAGCTAGAGGAGCCATATAACCATGCTTCCCATCTCACCTTGGTTGCGATCATCATTTTATATGTTGATCTGATTGTGAAACTGCCACCTTTTTTCAAAATTCCATGCTAGCTATCTTTCATGTCCCTTGTGGACAAAGGTATACTAAGAATGGCTGGCACGTCAATTGGTATGCATACGTCAGCGAGTTTCCTCCTGTCCCATCTTGTAGAACTGTGGTTAATAAGCTCAGAAACATAAAGGGGTGGGGGTGGGGGGGCTAGACCAACATCCGAAAAGGGTGCACGGTCACATTCTTTGTATCCAGTTATCGGTCCATATATGTGTTGAGGCTCCATTACCAATCCGCCTAATAGGACCCTGTTGGAGGACATCATGGCCCTCCAAAATCGCTCTCAAGATCTGGCTTGGATGGTTGCCTGTTCTGTTGGGGAACGTAGTAATTTCAAAATTTTCCTACGCACACGCAAGATCATGGTGATGAATAGCAACGAGAGGGGAGAGTGTCATCTACGTACCCTCGTAGACCATAACCGGAAGCATTATGACAACGCGGTTGATGTAGTCATACATCTTCATGATCGACCGATCCTCAGTATCGAACGTACACCTCCGCGTTCAGTACACGTTCAGCTCAGTGACGTCCCGCGAACTCATGATCCAGTGGAGCTTCGGGGAAGAGCTTCATCAGCACGACGACGTGGTGACGGTGTTGATGAAGCTACTGACGCAACGCTTCGCCTAAGCACCGCTGCGATATGACCGAGGTGGATTATGGTGGAGGCGGGCACCACACAAGGCTAAAAGATCAATGATCAATTGTTGTGTCTCCAAGGGGTGCCCCCTCCCCGTATATAAATGAGTGGAGGAGGGAGGGCCCGCCTCCTATGGCGCGCCCATGAGGAGTCCTACTCCCACCGGAGTAGGGCTCCCCTTCCAAGTAGGAGTAGGCACTGCTAGGGAAAACCCTAGTAGTACCGCGGGTTTAAAGCCCACTAGTAGCGCGTGCTGCGCGCTACTAATAAGGCGCTACAGCTATTACTTAGCGATACCGCGTGTGACACGCGCTACTGCTATGAGACATAGCGGCAACGCTTGTTTACACCCGCGCTGGTGCTAATCTAGCTACTTGCAGCGTGTTTACTATCCATCGCTACTAGTATTTTTTTTAGTGTATTTATCCGCTGTTATACAAATTTTGGTACAATACCAATTATGAGGTTTATATCATTATGTCCATAACAGTGTGTCAAATGAAGGTGTATTAGGTTCAAGTGGAGGCAATATGTGGTGCATGTCAAAAGTATACTACTAATCCAAACTTGATCTAGTTTGGACTAGTAGTACTTTCGATGTGCACCACATGTTGCCTCCACTTGAATCTAATCCGCCAGCACAAGCTATTTAATCATCATCATAGTCATTAGCACCAACAGTATTTATTTAATAACCACTAACACTAGCTCATAATAATCATCATAGTCATTACCACCAACACTAGCTATTTAATCATCATAGTCATAGTGTAGCACATCATCATCTTTAAACTCATTTCTAGCTAGCTAATCACTCCTGCTGCTCTTTCTCAGGTAAAATAACATAAAACATGTGTAGCTCTCCTCCTTTATCAAGTTGGAGCATGCAGATGAACCTATCTCTTAATTGTGGGTTGCGTTTCTGTTTGCTGCCCCCTAGTACTTGTCTGCGCTCCTCCATCACAGATTTGGCCCAGTCTTTCACAATTAAGAATTCGTCGCTAATCCTGAATGCACTATAGTGATTTGTAGGATATCTTGGCCATAAGCTAACAATACTCATGGTACCTTTAGTCTCGATCCCATAAGGCACAACATTCATCGGGAGTCCCTATTGAAGAACATCGTATGATAACATACTTAGCAATGAAGTTTAGCTTAAAAAATATTGTATGGCAAAGATGCACTGAGGACAAATAGTAAAAATCTTACCATCTTTCCTAAATAGATGTAACCGTAGTTCATTACGAACACTATTGGTCGCACGTTTTCAGTACTAATATTTCTAAATCCAGGAAGAAAATTTGTCTTGACAGTATCAAGATCCGCAAGCCATGAAACATAATGACTTAGCTCCTCGCAGTTTAGTTCAGCCCCGGCACAGTAGTAGGTCATGTCTACCAAGCGCTGGACATGTTTGCTTGAACGGAAATAAGATGACAATAGAAATTAGTTGTCAACTATTTTTGAATAAACAATATCAAAGACATAAATATGGTTGAGAAACCCACATAATGGTATAACTGGAGGCGTCTGCACATCGACCTAGATGTCGGTATTACCTTCAATATCATCTTCTGGATGAATATCAAAGGTGATAACCATATCAGGCTCAAATGCATAAGTCTTGCATAGTGCTCGCCATGTTTTGCATCCAAAATAGGTGTAGTCATCTGAATTGTATAATTTTGCGTGGAAAATATAACCATGCTCGGTCTTCAAGTAAACTTTCTTTACCTCCATAGTACGACTGAAACCTATCTTATCCAATACAAAAAACTCTTGCATGGCAAGGGATACGCTAGTAGAATAGTAAAAAAAATATAAGTTGAAGCAAATGAAGCAGATGTCATGCTTAATTACGAAAAAAGACTTGTCGTTGTGACTTACTGTATCCACTTCGAAGTTCTCGTCCAGCTTGATGCTGAAGCGCTTATCATCATCTAGGAAGATTCTATCGCACAAGCCGCGCTCGTCTTCGCAGTATTTGCAAATACCGAAATCCTTTTTGTCGTCAGACATTTCCTATGTTCATAGTTGAAACATTAATTGAAAATCGATCGAAGACAACTACCAGGATACTCAGCACACAAATCCGGGGCACTCGATATTTCCTACATATTCTCGCACAAGTCATGCCAAATTCACGGCAAAATCCGGCATGACCTTCGCTAAAATAGGACATATCGAGCGCCTGAAATTTGCCGGAATGGAAATGAATCAACACTCCGGAAAAACATAGGCCACTCGGAGGTGTAACGTGCAAACATTACCGGCCACTTGGGGAAGCACATATCCTATTTGAGCAACACAAGATATACATTTCAAAATATCTTATAGGACTCAAATTAGCATGCATTCAATAAGCAAAAGTAAATCATCGCATGCGTCCGTACATCGTTGAATATTATCACTAATACATCCCGAATAGTATCATACATATAACATCCCTAATACAACTAAAACCCTAGCGCACGACGGGTATCGGCGCGGGCGGTGGACACGCACAGAGAAGGAACCATCATAGGATCATAGCTCCGGTGAGATCCCTGGAGAACCTACCAGGTATTGGAGAACCTGTGCCCCACTAACACGGTGACGCACCACCTCCGCGGGATCCTCGAGCCTCTGGACCGTCACTAGCCCACGCGACCGCCACCAAAGAAGGTTCGGGTCAACGGCAGGCTGGCTCCTCACCAACCTGCACCCCCCGGTAGGTTATCAGTGCTTCGGTCGTCGCGGGTAATGGTACCGCGGTGGATCAGGATGGGAGGTCCACCCCTCCCACTTCTTCGGACTCGTTCGGGCATATGACAGGCGGTCACAGCCTGGACGGAGTCGCTGCCGAGGACGTCATCGCTTTTGGAGGTATTCCGGACCCTATGTCCGGTGACAAACGGTTCAGTCACCGGATCCAGGGTCAGCCGGACGCGGATGACATATAGATGGAGCGTGCTATGAGGGCCGCCAAGCTTCGAGACATTGAAGCTCATACAGGTATGTCAGTTAATACATGTTGTTCCATTCTACACTTTTCTGAATATGAAATTCTTGATAAAGCCAACAACTTAGGTATATCTCTTGGTAGTAATGGTAAAGAAACCGCTAAATCCATCAATGATCTGTTAGATTTGGAAACGGATAGATCTCTGGATTTAATTCAAAACTTAGTGGCGGTAAAACCCATGAATGACACTGAAATTAAGGATCTAGGAGTAACAGCACTTCAGATTCTCTGTGAGTATTTAGTCCCCATGGAGGGCTTAGAAGGCGAGGATGATGATGTGATTGCCGAGGGGTATATGGCTCCTTTGCAATGAGGTGCCTTTGTTTCTTTTGGCATGGACCCTCTTCTCACAGAGGCGATGAAAGATAAACCCAAAAGAACTCGAACAGAAAGTTTATCCCACATCAACGGTGCATAGGAGTGCGAGAGTTAAACAAAAGAAAAAAAATTCCATGATGAAATATATGAAAGGAATACTCTGGAATAGCAGAGGTCTAGCAGACTTGGCTAAAAGAAGATTCCTTAATGATACATCGATTGAGCAAAAATTGGATTTCATGGCTTTATTAGAGACGGGTAGAGATAATTTTACTCCCCAGTTTCTCAACACCATTTCAGGGGAGGTTGATTTCGATTGGCACTGTCTACCTCCAAGGGGGCAATCTGGAGGGATCCTACTTGGGGTGAAGTGCGGAACTTTAGAAGTGCTAAATGTGGTTCATGGTGAATTTGCTGTCAAATTTTGAGTGAGATTGAAAATCGATGGCCTCAAGTGGACTTTGTTGGCCGTATATGGTACGGCGCAGCCAGAACTTAAGCTTGACTTCCTTGCAGATTTAGTGAGAATTTGTGGGGATGAGAGGTTGCCTATTATGGTTGGAGGAGATTTCAATATCATTAGAAGACAAGATGAAAAAAATAATGACAAATTCGATGGAAGGTGGTCATTCATGTTCAATATGACCATTGAAAGTCTCAACTTCAGAGAGATTGAACTCTCTGGCAGACAATTCACGTGGGCTAATTCCTTACTAATTCCTACTTATGAGAAATTGGACAGGTTCCTCACTAGTGTTGAGTGGGAACAGAAATTTCCAATGGTAACGGTTCATGCTCTACCGAGGGCCTTTTCGGACCATGCCCCATTGCTGGTTGATTCCTGGAATCGACCCACGTGGACAACAAAAATACGTTCTCTTTCAAACTAGGATGGTTCGAGAGGGAGGGTTTCCTAAATCTTAATTCAACCGAGTGGACCAGGGAGTCTGGTGGGACTTCACATGTGGAAATATGGCAAAAAAATTAGACATTTGCACCAATTCCTGAGGGAATGGGCCAAAAACCAAAGTGGTATTTTTAAAGTTGAAAAGGAGAAGGCCTTCTTAATATGTCGGAGAGAGAATTTAAGAATGAGGACGAGAAAAAAATTAGAAGCCCTTATGAGAGAGGAGGAGATGAAATAGGCGCTTAGAGCAAAGGTTTCTAAGATCGTCCAAGGAGATGATAATACACAGTTTTTCATATGATAGCTAATGGGAAACATAGAAATTAGAAGATAATACAGCTCGAACAAGATGAGGGTACAATGGTAGGACACGAGAACCTCAAACTGTACATCTCTGAATATTATAAGAAACTTTTTGGAGCACCAAAAGAAAGCTTTGTTGCTCTAGCTGAGAGTGCTACCGGGGACATACCTCAGCTTAACTTAGAAGAGAATGAGCTGTTGTCTTCTCCGTTCATGGAGAAATAGGTGTTTGATGCAATAACGCAAATGAAGCATAATAAAGCTCCTAAGCCTGATGGGTTCTCTGCGGAATTCTACCAGAAATGCTGGCATATCATTACGGGAGATCTGATGCCTGTGTTCCATGATTTATTCGATGGACACCTAAACCTCTTTCACCTCAATTTTGGAACAATAACATTGTTGCCAAAGAGGGTTGAGGCTATTAGCATTGAGAAATTCAGACTGATCTGTCTTCTCGATGTAATCTTTAAGATTTTTATGAAGGTTGGCACGAACAGGTTGACACATATAGCCCTTTCGGTTGTGCAACCAACACAAACTGCTTTCATGCAGGAAGACACATCCTGGAAGGGGTTGTGGTCTTACATCAAACTCTACATGAAATCCATAATAAGAAATTAGATGTGTTATCTTTAAAGTGGATTTTAAAAAAGCGTATGACAAGGTCAAATGGCCCTTTCTGCAGCAAGCTTTACTTATGAAGGGGTTCAATGAATCTTGGAGATATCAGGTGGATTCATTCATACTGAAAGCTAGTGTCAGAATAAAAGTCACCACGATACATGACACTTTTTCCAGACACGTAAAGGTTACGATAGGGAGATTCCATGTCTCCTGTGCTGTTTAACATTGTAGCGGATATGTTGGCAGTACTAATTGGCTGGGCTAAGGATAGTGGCCAAGTAGGAGGACTCGTCCCTCCCCTCGTAGAGGGGGGAGTTTCCGCCCTACAATACGCGGATGATACTATTATATTCATTGAACATGATCTTGCAAAAGCTAGGAATATGAAGCTTGTATTGTGTCTTTTTGAGCAACTGTTTGGGCTCAAAATTAACTTCAATAAAAGCGAATTGTTCTGCTTTGGGAGAGCCAAAGAGGAACAAGATGACTATAGAAATTTGTTCGGTTGTGAAATGTGATCCTTAGCTTTTAGTTATCTAGGGTTCCCAATTCATCATAGACATTTAACGAACAAGGAATGGAATTGTATAGAGGACCGTTTTGAAAAAAAACTGAGCTGCTGGAAGGGCAAGCTCATGTCGTATGGAAGTCAGTTGGTTTCAATACATTCGGTTTTGACGAGTTTGCGGATGTTCCTCCTATCCTTCTTTGAGGTACTGGTAGGGGTACGGAAAGGACATGACTTTTACAGATCCCGATTCTTTTGGCACAGTGATGAGGCCAAGAAGAAGTACAGACTGACTAGATGGGATATTATTTGCAGAACAAAAGACCAGGGTGGGTTAGGGAGCGAGAATTTAGAGATCAAAAATAGATGTCTGCTTAGCAAGTGGCTATACAGAATATCTACAGAGACCGAGGGTATGTGGGTACAAATTTTGCGGAATAAATACTTACACTCTAAGACTTTGGCCCAAGTCACCACTAGGCCAACAGACTCACCCTTCTAGAAGGGATTAATGAGGACGAAAGCAACTTTCTATCAACGAGTGAAGTTCCAAGTTGGTAATGGTAATACTACTCGATTTTGGGAGGATACATGGCTAGGGCAGATGCCTTTGGCTTTGCAATATCCCTCCTTATATAATATTGTGCAACGTAAGGAGGATTATGTCGCTACAGTATTAAATTTGATACCACTTAATATCCAATTTAGGAGATCACTAGTAGGGGAACGTTGGAATGATTGGTTGCACCTATCAGATCAGCCCGATACAATTCACTGGAAGTTAACTAAGAATGGAATATTCTCAGTGAAAACTTCAGACCTAATTGATTCCGGGCCATTGTTGTGATCGTTGCACATTTCGAAGATTAAAGTTTCGCCTCGTATTAAAATCTTTATGTGGTTTGTCCATAAAGAAGTCATTCTAACCAAAGATTACTTGGCAAAACAGAATTGGGTTGGCAATTCTAGGTGCTGTTTTTGTGATCAAAATGAAATGGTTAAACACCTCTTTCTCGAATGTCCTCTAGCAAAATTATTATGGCGATCAATTCATATGGCTTTTAATGTTCAACACCCAAGGAGCATAAACACGTTACTTGGGACCTGGCTTAATGGAGTGGACGTGCACTTAGCTAAACATATTCGATAGGAGTATGTGCACTACTCTGGGCTATATGGAACACTAGAAATGATATGATTTTTAATGGGACACAATTCACCAATTTTTTTGCAGGTTATCTACAGAGTTACAACTTGGATCCGTATGTGGTCTTTACTCACTCATGTGGACTTCAGGGAGCTTATGATAATCGGGTGCAAACGTTGGGAGACGGTAGCACGGGCTATCTTCAGCCGATTTGGATGACGAGCTAATAATAGGCTAGGTGTATAGGCATCGTAACTTGTTGTTTTATCACCGGACATGGCATTTTTCAGTTCTTTATCGCCGGTTGTGGCATTTATCAGATTTTATTTCGAATTCTGGTCATTTTATGAGCTTATTTGGACATCATGACTTTGTTACGTTTTTATTTAATAATATGGCTGCATGCATCGATTGACGCAGAGACCGGAGGTGATCCTCCTTTTCAAAAAAAATCTCAATTTTATTGCTCTCATTCACAATGAATATCGTGCGCGCTGATGTGCAGTTCCAGCAAATGTCTCCTCAAGCTAACGTGTATCCCCTCCAAGGTTATTTTTTTCTTGATTTTTTTTTCCGGGAGGGATGGGAAAACCTGGTTTTCCCGTAAACTTGTATTTTTTAAAAAGTTTCTCTCTGAAAATTTCAACTGAATTTGATATTAAAAACCTTTAGCTACTGAATATATTAGATTCAAGTGAACGTCGAGCATGGAAGTCTATCCATTTAACTCGTAAGAACGTCTTGCTCCGTTTCCGAACTCTGTGTTACGATACAACCCAACCTCAGTGCGGCGTGTCTTGAAAAGAGTAAAAGAAAACCTGGGAACACCAAAATTCAAAATCTAAAACCTTTAGCTTCAAATTCCTAAATCGTTCACTGGGAACACCGATTCATATATGTATATTGGATTGAAACTTAAAAATGCATCACCAATGGCAGCATATAGCAGAACAAAAAGAAAGAAAAAGGAAAAAAAAAGGAAACAGTGTCCGTTTCGGTCTGGGTAGCGCATGCGATTCCGAGAGTGGCTAGCTAATTACAGTCTCGATCCGAGTCGGGAAGGAAGAGAAACACGGTGGGCTCCATATCAATCAGCACAAAGAGCAATTGCTTTGTGGCGTTCTTCGCATCCTCTCCATCAAACAATCCATCGGCACCTCCCTCTCGCGCGTGGCGACTGATCCACGAACAGCAATGGCGGCCGTAGCAGGAGCTCTTCTCCCGCCGCTGCTCCCGACGCCGCCCAGGAGCGAGATGCTGCCGATCCTCCCGACGCCGCCCAAGAGCAAGATGCTGCCGCTGTTGCCGACGCCGCACGGTGTCGTCCTCACCATGCTGGTGTCCGCCATGCATGGCCGCGCCGACTTCGTCCACAGGTGGGACTGGAACAAGACGGGCAAAAAGCCATGCAGCTCCATCTGCTCCTCCTCCTCCTCCTCCTCGTCGGGCAGCGAGAGCACCGGTTGTGCCGACTCCGTCGACCGGTGGGACTCGGACAAGAAATACAAGAAGCCCTGCACCACCGTGTCGTCATCGTCATCTTCATACAGCGCCGGGAGCCCCGGACGCGCTGACTCCGTCGAACGCTGGGACAGCAAGAAACTCGCGACCTCGTGCAGCGCGTCCCCGCCCGCAGGTCGCGGCCGCCATGACGGCAACAACAAGCGCCTTCCTAGCCCTGGTCGCGCATCCTCGGCAGAGCGCTGGGACTTACACAAGAAGCCTCGTCCGGAGCACATGCCTCAGACTACCACGACGGCCACGGCACCGCAGAAGGCCGTGTTCGCCGGGCCCTGCTTCTACGCCTCGCCGGACCCGAGCATGCTCCCCATGCCCTCCTTCTTTCTGCGCGCACATTAGCCTTCACTCTGTGCTACAAGTAGTAATTGTTACAAGTCCATCACGGCGATCTAGTTCCTTTCTAAGGAGTAGTGTTGTGTAGTAGGATCTTGTAATCCATTTTATTTCATCTCACCTAGTGAAAAAGCATCGGACTCCAATACATTTGGCCGATGCTACTTCTGCTGTTATGATTCAATATGTGTGAAGGATGTTTATTTTCAATGAATTTGTTCATGGTCGTTTTTCTGCAATTTAATTTCAGCAACTTTTAATGTACCATAGCGTTTAACTTGCAGTTAACTAAGATGAACAGAATATATGCAGTTCTAATAACTAGACTAGAAGAGTTGGTATGGCTTCATGAACCAAACACAAACATGAACCAGCAGTCACCCCAATCGCTCGCTCCAACACCATTCCACTGTTTGAATTCACTCTTCTTCTCCTCCAAGATAACGCCCCAGGTTGCTCAGAACAGAAACTTTACGACAACTTAGGAGGCCCCCGCGTCGCTCCCACAGGGGCGACTCGGGCGGCGTAACCCTAGCCCGCTGCCGGCCCTCTCCCCCACCTCTCCTCACCCTCGTCGCCACCGGAGGTGGCCGCTGGCTCGCCGCTCGGCCGCCGGTGAAGGTGGCGGCAAGGATCTGGCCGCCCCGTTCTTCCTCGGGGGGCTTTGGATCCATGGGCCATGGCGGCGGCCTCGACTGGTGGATCGATGCCGGGTCTGCGGTGACCGGTGCTCGTTGGTGCTGGCCGTTCTTCCTCGGCCGTGGGGGTGGCGAGGCGGCGTCGGGTGGCGGCTGTGGTGCGGGCGTCTCGGCGGTGCTCGATCCAGATCTTAAGGCCTCCGTCTACTTCAACCAGGGCTGCCTCTGATGGTCCTGCTTTGGGCGGCCTTTGTCGCCGGAGTTGTACCTGTTTGGCGGCTGGAGGTGGGAGGTGGCTCCGGAGAAATCCGAGGCCAGCAGTGCTGGCCACGACGGCGGCGACGCCCGAGGGCGCCGCACCCTTCTTGTAATCCATTTTATTTCATCTCACCTAGTGAGAAAGCATCGGACTCCACAACATTTGGCCGATGCTACTTCTGCTGTTATGATTCAACTAGTCGTCAACCCGTGCACCTGCACGGGCTAGAAATTATAATATATGCCAAATTAGAAATGTCAAACAATAATTTGAATATATTTATATAGGATATATTATTACTCATGCACATAGGGTCTAATGAAGTTACATTACTTTGACTATTTTGTGATTAGATTGTTTAAATCCAATTGTGTCACAACGGTATAAACACTACCGATGTGTGATGGCGAACCACCTCAGATTTATAGAAGATATGTGGAAATATGGATGTGCTACTTTATGAAGATTTTATAAGGGTATATGAGTTATGTTTGTTGAAAACACGGTTAGAAACGCAAAAGTTGTTGCATGGATCATGTACACGTGACCTATTGGTTTCTGAAGGTATAAAAGGGCAAGTGCCCTATTGTAGCACGTATCTTCCTTTCTTACTCAATAAAAAAAAAATACGTAAATTTTTCTTTTGCCATGGAAGCACGGTAGAATTATAGACTTTGTTTCTATACACAGTAATGGACACATGCATGTATGACTTTCTATCAACATATATGATATTGTAGCAAATAATATACATATTTTAAAAATTGGAAGGTCTATACTATAAGAACCATAGATTATTAGCAATCTACACCTCCAGAGAATCATGTGAATCCATGTAATTCATGACTTGCATGAATATCAGGCAAAGTAGTGTATATGTAAAAAATTGCATAATACTAATTGTTGCTTCAGATGATTCAAACACATATGCATCACTACATCACTACCTTGCAAATGGCGACAATGGATGCAGCTGAATCTGGTCCACTCTACAATATAATTAAGTGAAGTGTGCTCATAAATAGGCATGTATATAGAAAATTTCTATTTGTCGGATGCTTGGTATCACGATAAGTTATTGCCATTTGTCATAACTCTAACATGCTAAAAAATCAAGCGGAACATTCAAAAAATTCAAAGATAGATTTTACTTGCATGCGGACTTGCAGTACGAATGATGATCACGATAACATCGGACAGATAAATCGCTATGCTTTCGGTCTGCTATAGGTTTTCCAGTGGGCAGCGTACCAATTAGGACAACAACACGATCTACTTCGACCACCATTGGTACACCTCATCCTGTGATGCATCTGCCATTATCATCGTTAGATTGCAATCTGGTCAGAACTTGAAGCCAAGAAGAATAGTTAGAGGATGGTTTTGATAGTTGGCCTTTTTTGTATTAGAGACGTGAAGTGTAATTTGAAGCTTTTGGATGGAGAGAGATGTGGTTATCCTAACAAACATGAAGACCTATTGCCGCTTGGGTTGCTCATCATCCCTCGCAGCCCCTGGCTTTGGCTCCATTATGTTTGGCCACCACTAGGCGCCGGTGCGCCGGCCGAATACTTTCGGCCGGTCGGCCCCCAGCCGCCCGATACATACATCCACAACCGCTCGATTGGATCCTGCAACGTTTTTTTTCCTTCGCCGTACGAAAAAAATAGACGTCCACTCACAAGGCCGTGCCTCGTGCCCGTCCCGCTGACAGATTGAAGTCCCCCTCCGACTTGGCTCACCGCCGATGCTCGTCCCCGTCTGGAAAGAAGTTGTTCTAACAAAAAAATCGCTGGTTTCAACAGAATAAATAGCTGGTTCCAACAATACTATAGATCCAGCAAAAAAAATCAAAAAGACAGGTGGTAGCACAAATCAAATACAGTGGAAGCAAAAAACAAAACGATGGTAACAAAATTTTGAAGTGATTCCAGCAAAAAGATGGATCGAACAAAACACATCAAAAACAAGGTAGTAGCAAAAAAATGAAGACGAAGACGGTGGTAGCAAAATTCAAAGACCGTGGTAGCAAAAATTAGAGTGGTTCCAGCAAAATTATGGATCCTGCAAAAAAATGAAAAAAGGGATGGTAGCAAAAACTAAGACGGAGGTGGCAAAAATAAAAGACGGTGGTAGCAAAACTTGTAATCGTTCCAGCATAAAGATGGATGGAGAAAAAAAATCAAAAAGACAGGGGATGCAACGGTTGTAGCAAAAAACAAAACCATGGAAGCAAAATTTGGGAGCCGTTCCAGCAAAAAGCACTTTAAAATGTGGATTGTAGCAAAAAATGTTGCTGATTCCAGCAAAAGTAGTAACCAGATGTAGCAAAAAATGCCATCAACTGCGGCTCCCACCACGGCCGATTCCGGCATCTCATAAGCTAGTGCACGATGGAGCCGCCGTTCCAGCACAGGTGGAGACGCCACCACCGGAGCAGAACGGGGCAGGTGGAGACGAGGGCTCGCCATAGCAGCGCAGGGAGGTGGACGCGCCGCTCGGTTGTAGCAAAAATCTGCATCGATTGTAGCAGATTTCCCTGCCGGTTGAAGCATCGTCAGTTGCAGCACCCTGCGGCGTGCGCCTCCGTCGTCGCAGCTCCAGTGCGAATGGTCCAGAAAAGAGCGCTGCCGGCAGAAACCCATCGAGTCGGCAAAACACTCGTCGCAGCTCGGCACGCGGGCTAGCGGCCGTCTAAGGTGGGCAGGAAAGGAGGAAGAAGGGATGGGGAGGGAAGGGAGGAACTGCAAGACGGTGAGGTTCTGCCGCGGAAGGGCCAGGTCGTCTCGCCGGAGGCAGAGGACGGGCGTCTCGCCGGAGGCAGAGGACAACAATGGGGCGCAGAGTTGTGGCTTTGCGGTCAGGATGAATGGTCGAGAATAGATCCCATGAATGGATAAGGAAATGGGATAATAAAGAAGAGCAGGGCGGTGCGTGCGTCCAAAAGAAAAGCGTGGCAGCAGCTCGCGACCGGCGCCTTGCTTCGGCCGGTCGACCGGAAGCCAACGTTTCCCATTATGTTTCGCCTATGGTCATGCGGATGGGAGAGTGCACTTAATGGTCATGGGGATGTCCTTTCGTGAGAAAATCTGACGCGACCAGCCATAGAAGAGAAGAACTGAAGGAGATGTTTTTCCTTGCTATTTTTTGAGGGAGAGGTGTTTTTCCTTCATGCGTGAGCGTTTTTTCCTTTCTCAGTCGGCAGAAGAATTTCTTTAGGTACTTCTAATGGACAATTAATTGGATATGTTTTTTATTTTCACCGGTGGAGTTTTTATGGAAGGATGCTATCCTTGGAAGCAACTGATTGATGCTTTCCTTCTTTTGTCACACCAATATTAGGTGTCAGATGTTCTCTTTGAACGGGACGATCTATATGTTACGTATAAGTTTGAGCAGCCAGGGTCGAGCAAGAGACGTTCTTTTTGGCGTGGATTTTTTTTTCCCTTTTTCGATCGGGGAGATAATTTATTAGCCGAATTTGAAGGACCATCAAACGATTTCTTTTCTTTTCTTCGATGTAGTTTTTATGGAAAGGAGTCTATCACGTTGATGCTTTCCTTCTGTTTCGCCAACATTAAACGTGTAAAATCCAATCTGTTATTTCTTTCCTTTTCATCTGTTCAGTTTATATGGAAGGAGAATATCCATTTTTTGAAAAGGAAGGAGACTATTCTTAAAAAAGGAACGCTCGATGCTTTCCTTATTTTTTTCCACCAACATTAAAGTTGAACGTATCAGACACAATCTGCTATTTTTTTTCCTTTTCATACATGTAGTTTTTATGGAAGGTGTCCAACGTTTTTTAAGGAATCAAGGATGCTTTCCTTATTTTTCTTTCACCAACATTGAACGTGCCCATCTAAAAAAATGTTGGACGTTCCCCTCAAAAAAAAAAATGTTGGACGTGTCAGAAATTTTTTAATGGGCCATATGTTTTACATAAGTTCTTCTCTTATCTTAGACGTAAATTCTATAATCCAACGGTGTAATTAATTTTGATGATGTGGGTTAATGAGAAGGCTTTAATGGTGCCTCCAATTAGTAAATATAAGATATGTGTGAAGGATGTTTATTTTTAATGAATCGTTTTTCTGCAATTTAGTTTCAGCAACTTTTAATGTACCATAGCGTTTAACTTGCAGTTAACTAAGATGAACAGAATATATGCAGTTTTAATAGAACTAGAAGAGTTGGTGTGGCTTCATGAACCAAACACAAACATGAACCAGTCACCCCGGTCGCTCGCTTGATCAAACACCAATGCACTCTTCCAATTCACTCTTCTCATCCTCCAAGCTTTCGCCTGGTGTGGCCAGCGAGTCGTGGCACTCGCTGGTGCCTTGAGCAAGCATGGAGAAGTGGGAGTTACACATTGGCTGCCTTGCCCGTCAAGCTCGTCGCCTCGCTGGTCTCCCTCATCATCATAATCCATGGTGCCTTAACATTTGCTCCGTAGAACCAGATAGCGAGCGCTTGGTCTTAAGATTTACCGGTGCTTTTTGTTAGAACACATTTCATGTGTTTTTCCTGAGGGGAAAAGCAAAGTTTATTGATCAAAAACCACATGAAGTGGACTCATCCAGAGGATTTGAAAACTTAGCTAAGCTATCTGCTTCTGTATTCGCCGCTAGACCTTCAAAAGTGAATTTGCAGTTGAAGACTACTGCTCTATGCTTGATCTCCCTGATTATGCCCGTAACTGCTACCTGTGCCTTTGTCAATGTCGTTGATTACTTGTTTCAAGTCCGAGCCCACAACAAAATTTGAAGTAGTAAATCTTCAGCAAGAGGCAAAACCTCTCGACAGGTCACCACTTCCAATGCTGCAACATTGGTGACTTCGAGAACAATCAGGGCTGAATTATCGAAGAAATGACATCCAGCGTACCCCGGCACACAGCAGCTGCCGGAGCCCCCCCCCCCCGAGCCTGATCGAGCTAGGGCTAGCATCCACGTGAATCTTTGCATAACCCTGCGGAGGTGCTTTTGGTCTTATAATTTCATTCCTCCGTGTGTCTGATTTGTTGCTTCTTTTTCTGCGGGACTATCTCGAGTTCAGATATAGATCTGTTTATAATCTGGTAGATTTCCTCATGGATCACCTTTCTTATTGCCGCCATATAGTCCACTCGTCGCTGATAACGACAAAAGATTCATGCGAAGAGTGTCAATAGACGAGAACAACTATTGCTTTGCACACAGTTACATCGTTTTGCATAGATGCTAGGCCAGATCACCATTAACTAGTGCCCATACACATCTTGCTATTACACATTCAACGAAAGAGTGTCTCCAAGAGTCCGCAACTCTCCATAGTGCACAAGAGCTCGTAGTAGACATATTTCCGTGAGCTCTTGCATCCTCGGTTGGTAGCCTCCATAGAAACACGCGCCTAAGGCTAGAGTTTTCCATAACATTTTCCATGATGTTGCGTCACTGTCATTGCTCAATGAGTTAGAGGAGCCATCTAACCATGCTTCCCATCTCACCTTGGTTGCGATCATCATTTTATATGTTGATCTGATTGTGAAACTGCCACCTTTTTTCAAAATTCCATGCTAGCTATCTTTCATGTCCCTTGTGGACAAAGGTATACTAAGAATGGCTGGCACGTCAATTGGTATGCATACATCAGCGAGTTTCCTCCTGTCCCATCTTGTAGAACTGTGGTTAATAAGCTCAGAAACATAAAGGGGTGGGGGTGGGGGGGCTAGACCAACATCCGAAAAGGGTGCACGGTCACATTCTTTGTATCCAGTTATCGGTCCATATATGTGTTGAGGCTCCATTACCAATCCGCCTAATAAGACCCTGTTGGAGGACATCATGGCCCTCCAAAATCGCTCTCAAGATCTTACTTGGATGGTTGCCTGTTCTGTTGGGGAACGTAGTAATTTCAAAATTTTCCTACGCACACGCAAGATCATGGTGATGAATAGCAACGAGAGGGGAGAGTGTCATCTACGTACCCTTGTAGACCATAACCGGAAGCATTATGACAACGCGGTTGATGTAGTCATACATCTTCATGATCGACCGATCCTCAGTATCGAACGTACACCTCCGCGTTCAGTACACGTTCAGCTAAGTGACGTCCCGCGAACTCATGATCCAGTAGAGCTTCGGGGAAGAGCTTCATCAGCACGACGACGTGGTGACGGTGTTGATGAAGCTACTGACCCAGGGCTTCGCCTAAGCACCACTGCGATATGACCGAGGTGGATTATGGTGGAGGCGGGCACCACACAAGGCTAAAAGATCAATGATCAATTGTTGTGTCTCCAAGGGGTGCCCCCTCCCCGTATATAAATCAGTGGAGGAGGGGGAGGAGCCCGGCCTCCTATGGCGCGCCCCATGAGGAGTCCTACTCCCACCGGGAGTAGGACTCCCCCCTTCCAAGTAGGAGTAGGCACTGCTAGGGAAAACCCTAGTAGTACCGCGGGTTTAAAGCCCACTAGTAGCGCGTGCTGCCGCGTTACTAATAAGGCGCTACAGCTATTACTTAGCAGTACCGCGTGTGACACGCGCTACTGCTATGAGACATAGCGGCAACGCTTGTTTACACCCGCGCTTGTGCTAATCTAGCTACTTGCAGCGTGTTTACTATCCATCGCTACTAGTATTTTTTTAGTGTATTTATCCGCCGTTATACAAATTTTGGTACAATACCAATTATGAGGTTTATATCATTATGTCCATAACAGTGTGTCAAATGAAGGTGTATTAGGTTCAAGTGGAGGCAATATGTGGTGCATGTCAAAAGTATACTACTAATCCAAACTTGATCTAGTTTGGACTAGTAGTACTTTCGATGTGCACCATATGTTGCCTCCACTTGAATCTAATCCGCGAGCACAAGCTATTTAGTCATCATCATAGTCATTAGCACCAATAGTATTTATTTAATAACCACTAACACTAGCTCATAATAATCATCATAGTCATTACCACCAACACTAGCTATTTAATCATCATAGTCATAGTGTAGCACATCATCATCTTTAAACTCATTTCTAGCTAGCTAATCACTCCTGCTGCTCTTTCTCAGGTAAAATAACATAAAACATGTGTAGCTCTCCTCCTTCATCAAGTTGGAGCATGCAGATGAACCTATCTCTTAATCGTGGGTTGCGTTTCTGATTGCTGCCCCCTAGTACTTGTCTGCGCTCCTCCATCACAGATTTGGTCCAGTCTTTCACAATTAAGAATTCGTCGCTAATCCTGAATGCACTATAGTGATTTGTAGGATATCTTGGCCATAAGCTAACAATAATCATGGTACCTTTAGTCTCGATCCCATAAGGCACAACATTCATCGGAAGTCCCTATTGAAGAACATCGTATGATAACATACTTAGCAATGAAGTTTAGCTTAAAAAATATTGTATGGCAGATGCACTGAGGACAAATAGTAAAAATCTTACCATCTTTCCTAAATAGATGTGACCGTAGTTCATTACGAACACTATTGGTCGCACGTTTTCAGTACTAACATTTCTAAATCCAGGAAGAAAATTTGTCTTGACAGTATCAAGATCCGCAAGCCATGAAACATAATGACTTAGCTCCTCGCAGTTTAGTTCAGCCCCGGCACAGTAGTAGGTCATGTCTACCAAGCGCTGGACATGTTTGCTTGAACGGAAATAAGATGACAATAGAAATTAGTTGTCAACTATTTTTGAATAAACAATATCAAAGACATAAATATGGTTGAGAAACCCACATAATGGTATAACTGGAGGCGTCTGCACATCGACCTAGATGTCGGTATTACCTTCAATATCATCTTCCGGATGAATATCAAAGACATAAATATGGTTCAGAAACCCACATAATGGTATAACTGGAGGCGTCTGCACATCGACCTAGATGTCGGTATTACCTTCAATATCATCTTCCGGATGAATATCAAAGGTGATAACCATGTCAGGCTCAAATGCATAAGTCTTGCATAGTGCTCGCCATGTTTTGCATCCAAAATAGGTGTAGTCGTCTGAATTGTATAATTTTGCGTGGAAAATATAACCATGCTCGGTCTTCAAGTAAACTTTCTTTACCTCCATAGTACGACTGAAACCTATCTTATCCAATACAAAAAACTCTTGCATGGCAGGGGATACGCTAGTAGAATAGTAAAAAAAATTATAAGTTGAAGCAAAGGAAGCAGATGTCATGCTTAATTACGAAAAAAGACTTGTCGTTATGACTTACTGTATCCACTTCGAAGTTCTCGTCCAGCTTGATGCTGAAGCGCTTATCATCATCTAGGAAGATTCTATCGCACAAGCCGCGCTCGTCTTCGCAGTATTTGCAAATACCGAAATCCTTTTTGTCGTCAGACATTTCCTATGTTCATAGTTGAAACATTAATTAAAAATCGATCGAAGACAACTACCAGGATACTCAGCACACAAATCCGGGGCACTCGATATTTCCTACATATTCTCGCACAAGTCATGCCAAAATTCACGGCAAAATCCGGCATGACCTTCGCTAAAATAGGACATATCGAGCGCCTAAAATTTTCCGGAATGGAAATGAATCAACACTCCGGAAAAACATAGGCCACTCGGAGGTGTAACCTGCAAACATTACCGGCCACTTGGGGAAGCACATATCCTATTTGAGCAACACAAGATATACATTTCAAAATATCTTATAGAACTCAAATTAGCATGCATTCAATAAGCAAAAGTAAATCATCTCATGCGTCCGTAAATCATTGAATATTATCACTAATACATCCCGAATAGTATCATACATATAACATCCCTAATACAACTAAAACCCTAGCGCACGACGGGTATCGGCGCGGGCGGTGGACACCCACAGAGAAGGAACCATCATAGGATCATAGCTCCAGTGAGATCCCTGGAGAACCTACCAGGTATTGGAGAACCTGTGCTCCACTAACACGGTGACGCACCACCTCCGCAGGATCCTCGAGCCTCTGGACCGTCACTAGCCCACGCGACCGCCACCAAAGAAGGTTCGGGTCAACGGCAGGCTGGGTCCTCACCAACCTGCACCCCCCGGTAGGTTATCAGTGCTTCGGTCGTCGCGGGTAATGGTACCGCGGTGGATCAGGATGGGAGGTCCACCCCTCCCACTTCTTCGACTCGTTCGGCATATGACAGCGGTCACAGCCGGACGGAGTCGCCGCCGAGGACGTCATCGCTTTTGGAGGTATTCCGGACCCTATGTCCGGTGATGACGGTTCATCACGGATCCGTGGTCACCGGACGCGGATGACATATAGATGGGGCGTGCTATGAGGGCCGCCAAGCTTCGAGACATTGAAGCTCATACAGTATGTCGGTTAATACATGTTGTTCCATTCTCGCACTTTTCGAATATGAAATTTTGATAAAGCCAACAACTTAGGTATAACTCTTGGTAGTAATGGTAAAGAAACCGCTAAATCCATCAATGATCTGTTAGATTTGGAAACGGATAGATCTCTGGATTTAATTCAAAACTTAGTGGCGGTAAAACCCATGAATGACACTGAAATTAAGGATCTAGGAGTAACAGCACTTCAGATTCTCTGTGAGTATTTAGTCCCCATGGAGGGCTTAGAAGGCGAGGATGATGATGTGATTGCCGAGGGGTATATGGCTCCTTTGCAATGAGGTGCCTTTGTTTCTTTTGGCATGGACCCTCTTCTCACAGAGGCGATGAAAGATAAACCCAAAAGAACCTGGAACAGGAAAGTTTATCCCACATCAACGGTGCATAGGAGTGCGAGAGTTAAACAAAAGAAAAAAAATTCCATGATGAATTATATGAAAGGAATACTCTGGAATAGCAGAGGTCTAGCAGACTTGGCTAAAAGAAGATTCCTTAATGATACATCGATTGAGCAAAAATTGGATTTCATGGCTTTATTAGAGACGGGTAGAGATAATTTTACTCCCGTTTCTCAACACCATTTCAGGGAGGTTGATTTCGATTGGCACCGCTTCTACCTCCAAGGGGGCAACTGGAGGATCCTACTTGGGGTGAAGTGCGGAACTTTAGAAGTGCTAAATGTGGTTCATGGTGAATTTGCTGTCAAATTTTGAGTGAGATTGAAAACCGATGGCCTCAAGTGGACTTTGTTGGCCGTATATGGTACGGCGCAGCCAGAACTTAAGCTTGACTTCCTTGCAGATTTAGTGAGAATTTGTGGGGATGAGAGGTTGCCTATTATGGTTGGAGGAGATTTCAATATCATTAGAAGACAAGATGAAAAAAATAATGACAACTTCGATGGAAGGTGGTCATTCATGTTCAATATGACCATTGAAAGTCTCGACTTCAGAGAGATTGAAATCTCGCGCATAATTCACGTGGGCTAATTCCTTACCAATTCCTACCTATGAAAAATTGGACAGGGTCCTTACTAGTGTTGAGTGGCAATAGAAATTTCCACTGGTAACGGTTCATGCTCTACCGAGGGCCTTTTCGGACCATGCCCCATTGCTGGTTGATTCTCGGGGAATCGACCCAGGACAACAAAAATACGTTCTCTTTCAAACTAGGATGGTTCGAGAGGGAGGGTTTCCTAAATCTTAATTGAACCGAGTGGGCCAGGGAGTCCGTGGGACTTCACATGTGGAAATATGGCAAAAAATTAGACATTTGCACCAATTCTCGAGGAATGGGCCAAAACCAAAGTGGTATTTTTAAAGTTGAAAAGAAGAAGGCCTTCTTAATATGTCGGAGAGAGAATTTAAGAATGAGGACGAGAAAAAAATTAGAAGCCCTTATGAGAGAGGAGGAGATGAAATAGGCGCTTAGAGCAAAGGTTTCTAAGATCGTCCAAGGAGATGATAATACACAATTTTTTCATATGATAGCTAATGGGAAACATAGAAATTAGAAGATAATACAGCTCGAACAAGATGAGGGTACAATGGTAGGACACGAGAACCTCAAACTGTACATCTCTGAATATTATAAGAAACTTTTGGAGCACCAAAAGAAAGCTTTGTTGCTCTAGCTGAGAGTGCTACCGGGACATACCTCAGCTTAACTTAGAAGAGAATGAGTTGTTGTCTTCTCCGCTCACGGAGAAAGAGGTGTTTGATGCAATAACGCAAATGAAGCATAATAAAGCTCCTAAGCCTGATGGGTTCTCTCATGAATTCTACCGAAATGCTGGCATATCATTACGGGAGATCTGATGCCTGTGTTCCATGATTTATTCGATGGACACCTAAACCCCTTTCACCTCAATTTTGGAACAATAACATTGTTGCCAAAGAGGGTTGAGGCTATTAGCGTTGAGAAATTCAGACTGATCTGTCTTCTCGATGTAATCTTTAAGATTTTTATGAGGGTTGGCACGAACAGGTTGACACATATAGCCCTGTCGGTTGTGCAACCAACACAAACTGCTTTCATGCCAGGAAGACACATCCTGGAAGGGGTTGTGGTCTTACATGAAACTCTACATGAAATCCATAATAAGAAATTAGATGTGTTATCTTTAAAGTGGATTTTAAAAAAGCGTATGATAAGGTCAAATGGCCCTTTCTGCAGCAAGCCTTACTTATGAAGGGGTTCAATGAATCTTGGAGATATCAGGTGGATTCATTCATACAGAAAGCTAGTGTCAGAATAAAAGTCACCACGATACATGACACTTTTTCCAGACACGTAAAGGTTACGATAGGGAGATTCCATGTCTCCTGTGCTGTTTAACATTGTAGGGGATATGTTGGCAGTACTAATTGGCTGGGCTAAGGAGGGTGGCCAAGTAGGAGGACTCGTCCCTCCCCTTGTAGAGGGGGGAGTTTCCGCCCTACAATACGCGGATGATACTATTATATTCATTGAACATGATCTTGCAAAAGCTAGGAATATGAAGCTTGTATTGTGTCTTTTTGAGCAACCGTTTGGGCTCAAAATTAACTTCAATAAAAGCGAATTGTTCTGCTTTGGGAGAGCCAAAGAGGAACAAGATGACTATAGAAATTTGTTCGATTGTGAAATGGGATCCTTAGCTTTTAGTTATCTAGGGTTCCCAATTCATCATAGACATTTAACGAACAAGGAATGGAATTGTATAGAGGACCGTTTTGAAAAAAAAACTGAGCTGCTGGAAGGGCAAGCTCATGTCGTATGGAAGTCAGTGGTTTTGATACATTCGGTTTTGACGAGTTTGCGGATGTTCCTCCTATCCTTCTTTGAGGTACTGGTAGGGGTACGAAAAGGACATGACTTTTATAGATCCCGATTCTTTTGGCACAGTGAGGAGGCCAAGAAGAAGTACAGACTGACTAGATGGGATATTATTTGCAGAATAGAAGACCAGGGTGGGTTAGGGATCGAGAATTTAGAGATCAAAAGTAGATGTCTGCTTAGCAAGTGGCTATACAGAATATCTACATAGACCGAGGGTATGCACTAGTAGAAAACCACCCATTAGTCCCGGTTCGTAAGGGCCTTTAGTCCCGGTTCGGGAACCGGGACTAATGGGTCGTTACTAATACCTAAACCCATTAGTCTCGGTTCAAACACGAACCGGGACCAATGTGCCTCCACGTGGCCCTGTGCATCGAGCCTAGTCAGGGGGCCTTTGGTCCTGGTTGGTGGCTCCAACCGGGACCAAAAGGCATCCACATGTCTGCATTCCAGTGGCTGGGGTTTTTGTTTTTTTTTTGAAAGGAGGGGGGTTGGGGGTTTTGGGGGTTAATTTAGGTGTTTCGTATATTGTGTTAGCTAGCTAATTAATAGAGAGAAGTGTCCTCTCTTATGTCCGTGCTTGGTCGACGCTACGTAGTATATATAATAAGTGATCGAGAGAACCATTCAGTACAGAAGTTCGTCATGCATACCGAGAGAAGTGATCGATCGACCTCTCCTTCTCCGAGAGATTGGTCGAACAACAAGTTTTACTGGCTACATACATGTACAATCTATATAAGATCTCTTAATTACAAACCACTAGCATTTGAATTGAAGTTCCACATGGTATTCTCCGCTTTATCGATGACGTGTTCAAGAAAGAATCCCGCCAATTCCTCTTGAATTGCTTTCATGCGATCTGGTGGTAGGAGTTCATCCCGCATCTGCCACGTCTAATTAATTTGAAGAAGGGGGTTAATTAATACATATATATGAATGAAACTCAACAGAAATGATAGTGTAATAAAATGAAATTGTGAATATTATTGCTTACGCACTTCATATTGTCTTCTAGAGTAGCCCCGCTTGTTTTTCAAAGTCGCATTGTGGATGAACTCGCACACGTAGTATCCACAGAAATCATTCCCTTCCTCCTGCCACAAGCACTTTACAAGAAATAGAGGTCAATCAAACTGATAATGAAGCATTATATAAATGGCATTGATGAAAGTATAGCTATAGAATCAACGGGAGATGCGCGCCAGTAGTACTTACTTTCGGGTATACATATCGCAGCTCCTTCGGCAGTCCCGGAGCTTGTGCGGTGAACTATTTCCAAACCCTGCAAGACAAAGAAAATAATTATTATTACTTGAGATATCAGGAAATGAACAAAAAGTTGCCGATATGGTGCGATAATGATCGATTGAACTTACTTGGTGAGCATTTCAGTCATGTCCGCATAGGTGCTGGGATCTTTCCGTCTGGAGTCTAAGACGGTTACTAGTCCATGCTCAAGCTTAATCTCCAGAAGAATATAGTGGTACCTGCAGGTATGCATAACTCATCAATTACATTAACCTCGCTCGAGTAATAAGGAAAACCGAATATGCACACGACAGTAACACTCACGGGCCGTGGTAAGGAAAGAGTATGGTATCTTTGTTTTGATTTTTGATCAATGATTGTAGCAAGTTGGCCTTGGCCTCTTCGGCGCACATTTCAACTAGAAAAACATCTATGATATTTGTGTTAATGAACCCAATATCATAGATTTCATTTTTTTGCACTCGACGATCTTCAATCTGCATAATATATTGAGGATAATTAATTATAAGTACATGCAATGAAAGAGCCGAGCTATATATACAGACTAATGACAGAAATAGTACTTACAGGCAGTAGCAAAAGACCATTAATTTATCGAGGGCCTTTTGATTGAAGAACTCGAAGAACTCCTCAAATGGAATAGACAACAGATCATTTGAAACGAGGTCGTGCTCCTCTTTAATTTTCAGATACAAAGTGTTCGTCCCCTCAGACTCTCTGCAGGTTTTCATGTACCAATTATGGAATCTTCGCATCATTGTTGTCAGAGACTTTTCATCTTTGACGAGAGGCTTCCCGTACTTGTATCTGAATAAGTCCACCTCCATGAGATCAGGAAGTACATCATTAGGCAGGTAATCTTCAAGATTGCCATAACCGGCCACCGTCCCCGGAGGATTAGACACATTGAGCGGGGGGCACGATTGTTGTGCTTGTTCGCCGAGCTGGGCAATTTTTCCCCTTTGCTCGTTGTTCTTTTGACCTTTATCACCGATGAGTTCCCACCGCTTGGCTTGGAGATATGTCTGTTCAGTAATGCGCTCATAGTTGGTTCTAGGCGGAGACTTTGGTGGTTTCCTCAGGGCATCGAGAGTGCGCTTTGCTTTCACCGGATCTACCTTCTCCTTCGGAGGTGGATGTATCTTTGCTTTCACCCCTTTAAAGAACTCCTTCACGTGGGTCTGCACGATCGTATCGGTTTCCTCCTCGGTCCTCTCGTACGGTAACTTCTCTAGAGGCTTTAGAGGTGGACCGTATCTGTATTGCCTCTCTCTTCTTGTGCTGCTAGATGCCGGAGCAGGCGGAGCGGCTGCGGCGTCGGTCTTCTTTCGTGCTTGCTTATGAGGCGGAGGAGAAGGACTACGAAGCGTCGAAGCAGCCGGGGCGGCGGCGGGTCTCTTCCGCCCTTGCTGGCGAGGCAGAGAAGAAGGAGGTGGAGTGCTGCCACGCGCCGGAGAAGGAGGCGGAGTGCCGCCACGCGTGCCCTGATCGTCACTCGCCGTAGGAGGAGGCGGTGGAGGAGGCGGAGTGCCCCGACTCACGGAGGAGGAGGAGGTGGCGGAGGCGCCCAGATTGGAAGGTCGATGAGCTCCTTCCGCCATAGGCATGGAGTCTTGAGCGTAACCCAGCCTAGTCTCCCTTCATCGGTAGGGTGCTCAAGCCGAGGTCCTCAAATCCTCCGTTATTTCATCAACCATCACCTTAGTAAATCCTTCTGGAATCGGCTGGCAGTGATAAGTTGTGCCGGGTTCACTAGGATAAACTTGGCCAACAGCCGCCTTGACCTTCAAATTCATGCATCGCGCCATAATGTGGCAATTTTGAGACTCCGTGATACCATCCACGGGATAGCTGGTAGGAGCCGTCAAGACATGCTCCGGCTGAAGCAGCTCGGTGGAAGCAATGCTGCTTCTCCGCTGAGATGGCGGGGTAGCTTCGGGGGAAGCTTCGGCATGTCGTTTGTTGCGATCTGCTGCTTCTCGTTCCTCTTCTCGTTCCTCTAGCCCCATTACCCTTCCAAACAGCACCTGCATTTGGTCCTGCTCCAGTTTCTTCCTCCTCTCATGGGTTTTGTAACCCCCTGCGTCCGGAAAACCAACCTTCCACGGAAGGGAGCCTGGCGTGCCTCGTGTCCGTCCAGGGTGCTCGGGATTCCCAAGGGCCATTGTGAGCTCGTCCTTCTCCCTGTTTGGAAGGAACGTCCCTCGCTGGGCTGCATCGATATAGTGTCGAAGGTTCTTGACTGGTGTTTGCGTTGCTCGTCCGCCCATCGACATCGCCTCACATAGGTCCAAGGTTCCGCCAGCCCGAAGAACCAAGTCCGCAACGGTCTGCCAGCGATTGTCTCGGTTCGATCCTTTTTCAAGCAGATCATGCTCAGCCTTGGACCACTTAGGCGGGATTTGAGGTAGCCACCGACCCGTGCGATGGTGAAGCTTCTTCTTCGCAGCATTTTTCTTGTTTGTCTCCGACATCTTCTTACTCTTTTCGATGTCTTGTGGGCCACAAATGCGGGCGATGATCTTTGATCTTCTCATATTTGCCGATGAATTCTGGTGTCTCTTTTTTCTTGACAAACTGGTTCAGCTCTTTCCTCCACCTCCTCATTAGGCCAGCCATCTTCTTAAGAGCTCAAGACTTGATTAATTGCTCTTTAACTGGCTTCTCCGGATCCTCCTCTGGCGGTAGGGTGAAATTTGCCTTCAGCTCATTCCAAAGATCTTCTTTCTGCATATCATTGACATAAGACACCTCAGCATCTTCATCCTTAGCAGGCTTATACCATTGCTGGATGCTGATTGGGATCCTGTCCCTAACAAGAACCCCGCACTGAGCAGAAAATGCCTTCTTTGCCCGGATGGGTTCAATCGGTTCGCCGTCGGGCGCGATTTCTATGATCTCAAACTTTTCATCCGAGCTCAACTTTTTCTTCAGGCCTCGTCTCCTTACCGAAGTTGTGCTCGATCCAGAGGGCTAGAAATTATAAGGAAGAAAGACGACAGTACTTAATATGTGTACATATACCAAAACAATGGATGCATCAATTAACTTGTCAGCACGGGCTTAACTAATATATATATATACCTGGCCGGACTCGGTTCAGTGACCGGAGCAGTCAGCACGGTCTCCTTCGTCTTGTACCTCCATTGTGTCACCGGAGCCATCATGAACATAGTCCTCCTCTTGTACCGCATTAATGGGTGAAGCCATCATAATCATAGCCCTCTTCTTCATCCATCTGACCAACGGTGTCGATGAGAAATGACGCAACATCATCACTTCCATTTGCGATTATTTCCCCAACAATCCCTTCTGTTTTTTCGTCTCGGAGTGCTCCATAGTTTCTGCAAATATTGACAACATGTCAATTATTATTCAAACATGGTACATAGTGGCAAACGTAGAACTAGCTAGCTAATCACAATAAGGAATCATGTTAGTGGCCTCGACGCTGCTTCTCTAGGGTTTGGGGTCGCCTCGACACAAAGCTTCAAGGGTTTGGGGTGGCCTCGACGATAACGCTTTTTAACTTGATAAATTTGGGTGGCCTCGAGAGAGTTAATTTGTCGGGTAGGAGCGCCGGGGGGGGGGTACGAGGAGACCTGCAACATCATTTTCTCTCTAGGGTTTGGGTGTCCTCGAGAGTTTTGATCGAGCGAGAGGGCCGAGGGGGGTGCTGCAGTTGTATCTAGAGGGGGTTATATCGACAACGACGCGACATACATATACATGGGAAAATAATGTTATCGGGGAGGGGTATCGGTACCACCCCTCGTGTTGAAGTTTCTTCTTTCTCCTTTCCTTTCTTTCTTCTTCTCCTCTTCTTTTTCTTCTTCTCCCTCGAGAAAGGAAAATAATTAAGGAAAATGAAGAAAAGAGGAAGAAGGAAGAAGGAAGAAGAAGAAGAAGTGAAAGAAGAAAAAAAAGAGGAGAAGAAGAAAGGAATAGAGGAGAAGAAGAAAAAATAGAATTTCTCCTTTCTCCTCTATTCCTTTCTTCTTCTCCTCTTCTTTTTCTTCTTTTTCCTCTTCTTATTTATTTCTCCTCTTCTTCCTCTCCTCTTTTTCTCCTTTCTTCCTCTTCTTATTTTCCTTTTTCCTCTCATTCTTTTAGTATTGCTAGTTTTAAAAAAAATGTTCAAATAGAAAATTTCGAAAAAAAAACAAAGGTTTTGCCTAATGCATTGTTCATATGAATATACAAACATTTGCATATTCTACAATAATTAATATCAACAAAAAAATCTATGAACAGAAAAAAACCGAACTTTTCTAAAAATTAATGAAAACATTAATACACATATGAACAATAAATACATATATCAACAAAAACATAATCTGAACAATTTTAAACATTACATACACATAGCCACATACATACACATATACATTATATATATATATATATATATATATATATATATATATATATATATATATATATAAACAAAAAACTAAACTAATAAAAATGAAAAAAACAGAGCCGCATATATATATATATATAGCCACATATATATATACACACACATATATATATATATATATATATATATATACATTGAACAAAAAATAAAACTAATAAAATGAATGAAAAATAGAGCGGTGCGGGGCGGCTCACAGCTGTGGCGGCGCTGTGGCGGGCGACGGCGACAGGTAGGGCTCGGGGCGGCTGGGCGGGCGGCGGCGACAAGGCGGAGCTGGCGGCGACGACGGCGAAGCGCTGCTCGGGAGGATGGCGACGACGACGGCGGGGGCGGCGGGCGGCGTCGGGGCAGCCTGGCGGCGTCGATGTGTTCGGCGTCGTCGGAGGGGGGGGGCAACTGGTGGCGATGAACTACAAAACTACGAAGTGCTACTTATATACAAGGAGCATTGGTCCCGGTTGGTGGCACCAACCCGAACTAATGCCCCCTTTAGTCCCGGTTGGTGCCACCAACCGGGACCAAAGGCCTCTTTTTCGGCAGCCCAAAGGGCGGGAAGCTGCGGCCTTTGGTCCCGGTTGCCTTTGGTCCCGGTTGGTGGCACCAACCGGGACCAATGCCCCCCTTTAGTCCCGGTTGGTGCCACCAACCGGGACCAAAGGCCCCTATGCTGCCCGCATCGGGGCCAAAGTTTAGTCCCACCTCGCTAGTTGAGAGGGGAGCGCAGTGGTTTATAAGCCCCACTGCCGCTCCCCTCTTGAACTCCTTCCTACTGCAGGCTTATGGGCCTACTTGCTACTGCTTTGCCTGATGGGCCTTCTGGGCCTTCTGCGGGCCTGAATCCTGGCCCAAATTAGGGATTCAAGTCGTATTCAGGTCGTGGGGGCCCAGTAGGTGGCACTTTTTTTTCTTGCTTTATTTATTTTATTTTGTTTCTACTTACAACAAAATACTTATTGTTGTTTTTTTGTTTTCTGCATTATTTATTTTCTCTTGTTTTTTGCATTATTTTTTAATTCTTTTTGCTTCTAGTTTTAGGAAAATTATAAACTTTCTGTTAGTGCCATTACTTTTCAAATTTGAAAACACTTTTTTTTTGTTTTCTTTCTTGCTTTATTTATTTTATTTTGTTTCTACTTACAACAAAATACTTATTGTTGTTTTTTGTTTTGTTTTCTGCATTATTTATTTTCTTTTGTTTTTTGCTTTATTCTTTAATTCTTTTTCCTTTTAGTTTTAGGAAAATTATAAACTTTCTGTTAGTGCCATTACTTTTCAAATTTGAAAACACTTTTTTTTGTTTTCTTTCTTGCTTTATTTATTTTATTTTGTTTGTACTTACAACAAAATACTTATTGTTGCTATTTTTAATTATTACGAGGGCCGAACCATAAGACATTAAAGCATTTCAAATGAACTCTGAAAAAGTTGAAAGTTGGCATGATATCATAAATTGACCCACACGTAGCATGTGCATGTACAAAACGAACAATGGTATCATACTCGTCAGTTACAAAGTTGGCATGGTATCATCATAATAGTTGCGGGAGAAAGTCTTCACTTTTTCTTCGCTTGTGTCATTTGCTTATTGCGCTGTAACCATGGATAATCTTTATCGTTTATCAGGATGCTGGGGGTCAGCCTTGACTTTAAAGGGAGGAATTTCATGGAACTTTTCATAATCTTCAGACATGTCTGTCTTGTCCTCCACTCCCACGATGTCCCTTTTTCCTGAAAGAACTATGTGGCGCTTTGGCTCATCGTATGATGTATTTGCTTCCTTATCTTTTCTCTTTCTCGGTCTACTGGACATGTCCTTCACATAGATAACCTGTGCCACATCATTGGCTAGGACGAACGGTTCGTCGGTGTACCCAAGATTTTTCAGATCCTTCGCTGTCATTCCGCATGTGGGTCTACTGCACTCGCCGCCTCGACAGATTGACCCATTTGCACTTAAACAAAGGGACCTTAAAATCATGTCCGTAGTCAAGTTCCCATATGTCCACTATGTAACCATAATATGTGTCCTTTCCTCTCGGTTGTTGCATCAAAGCGACACCGCTGTTTTGGTTGGTGCTCTTTTGATCTTGGTCAATCGTGTAAAATGTATTCCCATTTATCTCAGATCCTTTCCAAATCAATACAGTCAAAGATGGTCCCTGGATAACAAGTACAGCTCATCACAAACAGTGCTGTCACCTCGACACGTGCTTCCAACCAACTGCTGAAAGTCCTGATGTGTTCACATGTATCCATCGTCGCAGACCGCTCGGGTGTTTGAAGCGCAGATCGTTCTTGTGTTCATCGACATATGGGGTCACCAAGGTAGAGTTCAGAGAACTGTGTAGTGGGCTTGAGACCAAGAATATCCGTCCCTGCATATTATTGAGTCCTTTCCAAGCGTGTTTTTCGGTCAGTCTCCCCTCATACCGCGATTTAGGGAGACCTATCTTCTTAAGGCCAGGAATGAAGTCAACACAAAACCCGATGACATCCTCTGCTTGATGGCCCATGGAGATGCTTCCTTCGGCCTAGCGCATTACGGACATATTTCTTTAGGACTCCATGAACCTCTCAAAGGGGTACATATTGTGTAGAAATACGGTGCCCAGAATGAAAATATCGTCAACTAGATGAACTAGAACGCAAGGCCATGATATTGAAGAAGGATGGTGGGAACACCAGCTCAAACCGACAAGACATTGCACCACATCACTCCTTAGCCTTGGTATGGTTTCGGATCGATCACCTTCGAGATATTGCATTGAGGAATGCACATAGCTTCACAATGGCTAATCGGACGTTTTCGGTAGAAGCCCCTCAATGCAACCGAAGCGATTGCGTCATAATCACGTGGCGATCATGAGACTTTAGGTTCAAACTTTTTCTCTCCATATTTATTATTCCTTTTATATTCGACGAGAAGCCAGTCGGGACCTTCATACTAAGCAGGCATTCAAAGAAGATTTCCTTCTCTTCTTTGGTAAGAGCATAGCTGGCAGGACCTTCATACTGCTTTGGAGGCATGCCGTCTTTTTCGTGCAAACGTTGCAGGTCCTCTCGTGCCTCAGCTGTATCTTTTGTCTTCCCATACACGCCCAAGAGGCCTAGCAGGTTCACGCAAAGGTTCTTCGTCACGTGCATCACGTCGATCAGAGAGCAGACCTCTAGGTCTTTCCAGTAGGGTAGGTCCCAAAATATAGATTTCTTCTTCCACATGGGTGCGTGTCCTCGGCGTCACTCGGAACAGCTAGTCCGCCGACCCTTTCCAAAGATTATGTAAATCATTGACCATAGCAAGTACGTGATCACCGGTACGCATGGCGGGCTTGTTCCGTGATCTGCCTCGCCTTTGAAATGCTTGCCTTTCTTTCGACATTGATGGTTGGTCGGAAGAAATCGACGATGGCCTGGTACACATTCTTCCCGCAGCTTGCCGTATATACTATCGGTGTCAAGTAAACAGTGCGTGCATGCATGGTATCCCTTGTTTGTCTGTCCTGGAAGGTTACTAAGAGCGGGCCAATCGTTGATGGTCACGAACAGCAACGCCTTTAGGTTAAATTCCTCCTGTTTGTGCTCATCCCACGTACGTACACCGCTTCCATTCCATAGCTGTAAAAGTTCTTCAACTAATGGCCTTAGGTACACATCAATGTCATTGCCGGGTTGCTTAGGGCCTTGGATGAGAACTGCATCATAATGAACTTCCGCTTCATGCACATCCAAGGAGGAAGGTTATACATACATAGAGTCACGGGCCAGTGCTGTGATTGCTGCTCGCTCCCGAAAGGATTAATGCCATCCGCGCTTAAAGCAAACCATACGTTCCTTGGCTCACTTGCAAACTCATCCCAAGACTTTCTCTCGATTTTTCTCCACTTCGACCCGTCAGCCGGTGCTCTTAACTTCCGTCTTTCTTACGGTCCTCACGTGCCATCGCATCAACTTGGCATGCTCTCCATTTCGAACAGACGTTTCAACCGTGGTATTATAGGAGCATACCATATCACCTTCGCAGAACCCTCTTCTGGGGGCTCGCCGTCAACATCACCGTGGTCATCTCGTCGATCTTATACCGTAATGCACCGCATACGGGCATGCGTTCAGATCCTTGTACGCACCGCGTAGAGGATGCATCATTAGGGCATGCATGTATCTTCGCACCTCCAATCCTAGAGGGCATACGACCTTCTTTGTTGCGTATGTCTTGTCGGGCAATTCGTTATCCTTTGGAAGCTTCTTCTTCAATATTTAAGTAGCTTCTCAAATCCTTTATCGAGCACAGCATTCTCTGCCTTCCATCGCAGCAATTCCGAGACGGTACCGACCTTTGTGTTGCCATCTTCGCAATTGGGGTACAACCCTTTTTGTGGTCCTCTAGCATGCGATCGAACTTCAGCTTCTCCTTTTGACTTTCGCATTGCGTCCTTGCATCGACAATGACCGGCGGAGATCATCATCATCGGGCACATCGTCTGGTTCCTCTTGATCTTCAGCAGCTTCGCCCGTGCAAGCATCATCGTGCACATCGTCTCGTTCCTCTTGATCTTCGGAGCATCACCGTATTCAGGGGCACATAGTTGTCATCGTACTCTTCTTCTTCGCCGTCTTCCATCATAACCCCTATTTCTCCGTGCCTCGCCCAAACATTATAGTATGGCATGAAACCCTTGTAAAGCAGGTGGGTGTGGAGGATTTTCCGGTCGAGTAAGACTTGTATTCCACATATAGGGCATGGACAACACATAAAACCATTCCGCTTGTTTGCCTCAGCCACTTCGAGAAAATTATGCACGCCCTTAATGTACTCGGAGGTGTGTCTTGAACCGTACATCCATTGCCGGTTCATCTGTGTGCATTATATATAATTAAGTGTGTCAAAAATCATTACAGAACATCATGAATAGATAATTAATTAAGTGACCAAATTAATAGAAGTTCATCATCACATTAAAACCAAAGTACATACATAGTTCTCATCTAACAACATAAAGCTCTGCAGAGCATCTAAATTAATTAAACCATACACTGAAACTATGTAAAAAATTTCAATGCGAAAACAAATGAGATCATAATTGCAACCAATGTAACAACTGATCCAACGACATAATGATACCAAGCCTTGGTATGAATGGCATATTTTCTAATCTTTCTAATCTTCAAGCGCATTGCATCCATCTTGATCTTGTGATCATCGACGACATCCGCAACATGCAACTCCAATATGATCTTCTCCTCCTCAATTTTTCTAATTTTTTCCTTTAACAAATTGTTTTCTTCTTCAACTAAATTTAACCTCTCGACAATAGGGTCGGTTGGAATTTCCGGTTCAACAACCTCCTAGATGAATAAAATCTATGTCACGTTGGTCGGCATAATTGTCATAAACAATAAATGAACAAATAGTTATGAAAAGATAATATATACCACATCCGAATCATAGACAGGGACGGGGGCCGACGGGGCGGATACCAAAACCATCGCACTATATAAGATGCAATAATAAAAGTAAGAAAATTATACAAGTATATATCTATCTAAACATACAAATAAGAATATTTTTCCTTTTGGAAAGAAGATAAGAACAAGAGGCTCACCACGGTGGTGCCGGTGATGAGATCGGTGCGGGTGATCGACAACGTTGAAGACGGGGACGGGGCGTGACGGACCGCTAAACCTAGACAAATATGGAGGAAAATGGAGCTTGGCGGTCGAGCTTGGAGAGGAGAAACCCTAAGTAGTGTGGCTCGGGCATTCCATCGAACACCTTGTGTGCATAGGAGGTGAGCTAGAGCACCACCAAGCCCTCTCCCCCTCGGCCAGAAAAAACAGAGCAGGTGCTCGCTCTTGCCTTGGGGGTATATATAGGCACCACCATTGGTCCCGGTTGGTCCTATGAACCGGGACTACAGGTTTGCCTTCGGTCCCGGTTCAGGCCACCAACCGGGACCAATTGTGGTGGGCCAGGAGTGCGGCACATTGGTCCCGGTTCGTCCCACCAACCGGAACCAATAGGTCCAGACGAACCGGGACTAATGGCCCATGTGGCCCGGCCGGCCCCCGGGGCTCACGAACCGGGTCCGATGCTCCCATTGGTCCCGGTTCTGGATTGAACCGGGACTAATGGGCTGGACCGGCCTGGACCATTGCCCCCTTTTCTACTAGTGATGTGGGTACAAATCTTGCGGAATAAATACTTACACTCTAAGAATTTGGCCCAAGTCACCACTAGGCCAACAAACTTACCCTTCTAGAAGGGATTAATGAGGACGAAAGCAACTTTCTATCAACGAGTGAAGTTCCAAGTTGGTAATGGTAATACTACTCGATTTTGGGAGGACACATGGCTAGGGCAGATGCCTTTGGCTTTGCAATATCCCTCCTTATATAATATTGTGCAACGTAAGGAGGATTATGTTGCTACAGTATTAAACTTGATACCACTTAATATCCAATTTAGGAGATCACTAGTAGGGGAACGTTGGAATGATTGGTTGCACCTATCAGATCGACCCGATACAATTCACTAGAAGTTAACTAAGAATGGAATATTTTCTCAGTGAAAACTTCAGACCTAATTGATTCCGGGCCATTGTTGAGGTCGTTGCACATTTAGATTTGGAAGATTAAAGTTTCGCCTCGTATTAAAATCTTTATGTGGTTTGTCCATAAAGAAGTCATTCTAACCAACGATTACTTGGCAAAACATAATTGGGTTGGCAATTCTTGGTGCTATTTTTTTGATCAAAATGAAATGGTTTAACACCTCTTTCTCGAATCTCTAGCAAAATTATTATGGCGATCAATTCATATGGCTTTTAATGTTCAACACCCAAGGAGCATAAACACGTTACTTGGGACGTGACTTAATGGAGTGGACGTGCACTTAGCTAAACATATTCGATAGGAGTATGTGCACTACTCTGGGCTATATGGAACACTAGAAATGATATGATTTTATTGGGACACAATTCACCAATTTTTTGCAGGTTATCTACATAGTTACAACTTGGATCTGTATGTGGTCCTTACTCACTCATGTGGACTTCAGGGAGCTTATGATAATTGCTTGCAAACGTTGGGAGACGGTAGCACGGGCTATCTTCAGCCGATTTGGATGACGAGCTAATAATAGGCTAGGTGTATAGGCATCGTAACTTGTTGTTTTATCACCGGACGTGGCATTTTTCAGTTCTTTATCGCCGGTTGTGGCATTTATCAGATTTTATTTCGAATTCTGGTCATTTTATGAGCTTATTTGGACATCATGACTTTGTTACGTTTTTATTTAATAATATGGCTGCATGCATCGATTGACGCAAAGACCGGAGGTGATCCTCCTTTTCAAAAAAAATCTCAATTTTATTGCTCTCATTCACAATGGATATCGTGCGCGCTGATGTGCAGTTCCAGCAAATGTCTCCTCAAGCTAACGTGTATCCCCTCCAAGGTTATTTTTTTCTTGATTTTTTTTTCCGGGAGGGATGGGAAAACCTGGTTATCCCGTAAACTTGTATTTTTTAAAAAGTTTCTCTCTGAAAATTTCAACTGAATTTGATATTAAAAACCTTTAGCTACTGAATATATTAGATTCAAGTGAACGTCGAGCATGGAAGTCTATCCATTTAACTCGTAAGAACGTCTTGCTCCGTTTTTGAACTCTGTGTAACGATACAACCCAACCTCAGTGCGGCGTGTCTTGAAAAGAGTAAAAGAAAACCTGGGAACACCGAAATTCAAAATCTAAAACCTTTAGCTTCAAATTCCTAAATCGTTCACTGGGAACACCGATTCATATATGTATATTGGATTGAAACCTAAAAATGCATCACCAATGGCAGCAAAGTAGGGACGTGAGCGAACATAGCAGGAAAAAAAAAAGAAAAAGAAACAGTGTGCGTTTCGGTCTGGGTAGCGCGTGTTCCCTACGCATGCGATTCCGAGAGTAGCTAGCTTAATTACAGTCTAGATCCGAGTCGGGAAGGAATACACTGAGCCAGCGATCGAGCAACTATAAATATGGGCTCCATATCAATCAGCACAAGGAGCAATTGCTTTGTGGCGTTCTTCGCATCCTCTCCATCAAGCAATCCATCGGCACCTCCCTCTCGCGCGTGGCGACTGATCCACGAACAGCAATGGCGGCCGTAGCAGGAGCTCTTCTCCCGCCGCTGCTCCCGACGCCGCCCAGGAGCGAGATGCTGCCGATCCTCCCGACGCCGCCCAAGAGCAAGATGCTGCCGCTGTTGCCGACGCCGCACGGTGTCGTCCTCACCATGCTGGTGTCCGCCATGCATGGCCGCGCCGACTTCGTCCACAGGTGGGACTGGAACAAGACGGGCAAAAGCCATGCAGCTCCATCTGCTCCTCCTCCTCCTCCTCCTCGTCGGGCAGCGAGAGCACGGTTGTGCCGACTCCGTCGACCGGTGGGACTCGGACAAGAAATACAAGAAGCCCTGCACCACCGTGTCGTCATCGTCATCTTCATACAGCGCCGGGAGCCCCGGACGCGCTGACTCCGTCGAACGCTGGGACAGCAAGAAACTCGCGACCTCGTGCAGCGCGTCCCCGCCCGCAGGTCGCGGCCGCCATGACGGCAACAACAAGCGCCTTCCTAGCCCTGGTCGCGCATCCTCGGCAGAGCGCTGGGACTTACACAAGAAGCCTCGTCCGGAGCACATGCCTCAGACTACCACAACGGCCACGGCACCGCAGAAGGCCGTGTTCGCCGGGCCCTGCTTCTACGCCTCGCCGGACCCGAGCATGCTCCCCATGCCCTCCTTCTTTCTGCGCGCACATTAGCCTTCACTCTGTGCTACAAGTAGTAATTGTTACAAGTCCATCACGGCGATCTAGTTCCTTTCTAAGGAGTAGTGTTGTGTAGTAGGATCTTGTAATCCATTTTATTTCATCTCACCTAGTGAAAAAGCATCGGACTCCAATACATTTGGCCGATGCTACTTCTGCTGTTATGATTCAACATGTGTGAAGGATGTTTATTTTCAATGAATTTGTTCATGGTCGTTTTTCTGCAATTTAATTTCAGCAACTTTTAATGTACCATAGCGTTTAACTTGCAGTTAACTAAGATGAACAGAATATATGCAGTTCTAATAACTAGACTAGAAGAGTTGGTATGGCTTCATGAACCAAACACAAACATGAACCAGTCCCCCCGGTCGCTCGCTTGATCAAACACCAATGCACTCTTCCAATTCACTCTTCTCATCCTCCAAGATCTCGCCCGGTGTGGCCAGCGAGTCGTGGCACTTGCTGGTGCCTTGAGCAAGCATGGAGAAGTGCAAGTTACACATTGGCTGCCTTGCTCATCAAGCTCGTCGCCACCTTGCTGGTCTCCCTCATCTTCATAATCCATGGCACTCTAACATTCACTTCACGATAATCATAAGTTGCCTAGTGTTTCGATGTAAGACGAGCATATTTTCACGGGTACTTGGCTTGTATGCCTAGATGCCGAGTGTGTAAAATGAACGTGCGGCTTATAGAAAATTCTCGTTGTCTAAGAAAGTAAGCTGAGAATCACCAAAAAAGACCGCCAGATCAGATGTTACGCTCGGCATAGCCCTCATATGGTACACGGCTTACATCGTGTTCTCAATAAACAGCTTGCCCCGTGGCCATCATGGAAGAACTTGGCATCTACGTGACGGTGAACCCTATAAGCCGAGTACTAGCCGTTAGACACTCGGCTTGGAGTGTACCATTTTCATGTTAAAACACAAAAATGCGAGCAAAATGTAAGCTGAGTCCCTGATATTTGACACTCCGCTTATATTTTCCATCTTTTTGGCCCTAGTTTTTCTTCGTGCAAAAAATACTTTTCGTTGTTTTCCATTGCATTTATGTTTATTTATAGCATTTTATTTCCTTCCCCTCTCTTTCTCACACATTCTCCCCCGACGAGTTATGATTGCCCTTTCGATGTCCTCAATTTACCCCCCCCCCCCGCTCTCTCTCTCTCTCTCTCTCTCTCTCTCTCATTACCATCACTTTAAAGTTGTGTTATTGTCTTGTACTCTTCATACCCCCGAGTGTATCCAAATTAGGATATGATACAAAAGAAGAAATGGTTCAGACCCATACTCATGCAATTCGATGCATCCCTGTTCAGTGAGCCACCAAAACATCTACCTCTAGCTATCTTCAAAGGGAGAGATTCCATCTGTATTTTTCACTTAGTGTGTGTTATAATAGGTCACGCGACCTTAAGCAACAAAAAAGAGGGCAAGTACTTGCAAAATATATGTCTTGAGGCTCCATTACCAATCCGCCTAATCAAATCCTGTTGGAGGACATCATGGCCCTCCAAAATCGGTCTCAAGATCTTGCTTGGATGGTTGCCCAGTTCTGCGTTCAATATGGAGTCAGAGGGAAAATAGTCTGCCTTTCAAATTCTTGAACTTATTGATTCTAGAGATTGAAGTATGCGCCATGCCTGTTTTGCTAGTAGAACCAAATTGAACAGTTCAAATATTTGAAACCCAAGCCTCCCATGTACTTTGGTTGTGTCACAGTGTCCCATGATACCCAGCAGGGTTTGCGATGGCCTTCTTTGCCTCCCCGCCAAAATTTCCAAATCAACATATTCAAATGCTCTCAATAATCCCCTAGGATGTTTAAAACAAGGCATGGAAAAAACAGGTACTGGTTGCGCAAAATATTTGACCAACACTTCCTTCCTGGCCGACATGGTTTTCTCAATCCAATATTGAATTCTGCTCCACAGATAATTTTTCAAATACTTGAATGCTCCATTCTTCAAAGAACCCACATCAGATGACATACCTTGGTACTTCTAATTCAAGGTTTCATTTGGAAAATGTAACAAAGCTTTAACATCCTCTCTAACATTTTCTGGGCGTCCCTTACTGAAGAGGACATACGACTTGTCATAGTTTATATGCTGACCAGATGCCTCACAACATGTGGTTAACAACTATTTTACCTCATTTCCCCCCTCTCGACTTGCCTTGAAAGAAAAAACAGGTTGTCATCGGCGAATAATAAGTGGTTTACAGGTGGAGCCGAAGCCGCCACCTTCACTCCACTCATGTTTGATGACTTCTCTATACATTTTTAGAGGCACGTAAGGCCCTCCGCTACTATCAGGAAGAGGTGCGGGGATATTGGGTCTCCTTGTCGAATCCCACGTGAAGGTTTGAACTCCTGCACTCTCTTTCCATTAAATAAAACTGAGAACTTTACTGTCCTTACCAAGCTCATGACAATATCTATTATAAACCCAAATTGAGCATTCTTGCTTCCAGATAGTCCAATTCAACTGTGGTCATATGCTTTCATAGATTTCCTAGTGCTAAAATGGGCAACACATCGCTCATACAAAAAATCAACGCGCCATGATACAATTAAATAAGGGATTCAACAAAATTAATTGGCCAAGTAGATTCCGGTCAGGCAAGATGATGAACAAAACGAAATATTACAAGTAGATTCATTCTCAAATACTAGATGAAAAAACTATAAAATAGATTCATTCATATAAAGTCTAATAATTTGGACTCCTAGAATCTTCCATTAAGCCAATGTGACAAGAAATTAAAGAATTGTAGAATGGAACGGGAGAAGCAGACCCAGTAGAAGACAAGATTACTGGGAGAGCGGAAGAACCTGCTCCTTGCAATTTTGAGCAGGGGCACGTTGTTATGGTGATGATGTCTCCCATGCAGGCGGTGCACTGAGGAGGGTCGGGCAGACTTCATCCTTCCAATCACCATCAGTTCGCTCTTTGACAACGCCAAAGCGAGGCAGCAAATTAGCGTGATCGATTACCTGATTGATTATCCAGATCGATTGTTCACATAGCAAACTGATATTTTTAGACAAATATAGGAAACTAAATGAGAATTGGGAGCGTCAAGGCGAAATCACTAACTGAGGGCTACTTCTTGCAAAGATCAGTCCCATCTCTCCAAGTTGCGGCAAGTAGTTTTCCTTTTTCCATAGATCTATTTATTTAAAACATTTTATCTCTTAAAACATGCGTCCCAATCTCGAACCGTTTTCACCATTGGATTCCCTGCGTCGAGATCTTCAAAACTAGATCCCATGTTGATAGGTTTTGACGGACTATTTTTTCACGAAAAAAAAACGGACGAAAAAACCGAACCGAGAGCGCGATTTTTTCCCTTTTCGAAAGAGTCTTGGTCGTGCCTCTCGTGAAAGCACAGATGTGCCTCTTGCGCGAGCAAAACCGTGGCTCTCGTGGAAGGAAAAGAAAAAGAGAAAACTTCTTTTTCCCATTTCCAATAGGCACGGCCGTGCCTCTCGAGAAAGCACAACCGTGCCTCTCGTGGAAGGAAAATCGTGCCTCTTACGAAAGGAAAAAAACAGAAAACATATTTTTTTTTTCGTTTTCAAGAGGCATGGGCGGTGCCTCTCGTGAAAGCACAACCGTGCCTCTCGCGAAAACAAAATCGTGCCTCCAGCAGAAACAAAACCGTGCCTCTCGCGAAAGAAAAAAAGATAGAAAACACATTTTTTTCCGTTTCTGACAGGCACAGCCGTGCCTCTCGCGAAAGCAAAACAAAAAGAAACACCTTTTTTCGCTCGAATTTTTTTGGTCCATAAACTAAGGAAGACCGGCTGAAAATCAAAAAGTAGAAAAAGGGAGAAAAACCGATTTAAAAGCCGAAAACGCGTACGAAGAATAAGACAATAACAAAATCTGAAGGGAGCACGACACGTGGTGGCAGCTGAGAACGCGCCAAGTGGATGCTCTCAGCCCACCGGCAAGTGATCGTTGCGAGGCTCCCAAGGGAGCGCTCATCAACTAGTTGCTCCGCTTCAAGGGGTGAACCGTGTATTGATCAAATGGGCTTAACTTAAATTGGGCTTTGTACTAACGACTACATTACTGCAACTTAACTGTTGGCCCATCTCATAAAATGAAACTGTATCTTCTCTTCTCCAATCTTCTTGCTTGATCTACCCTGCGATGCAGACGCACATACGTCAAAGAAAGAACATATCTAGAATTTTCTACTGGAGGCATGTTGCGTCAAAGTGTGGACCTTTCGCACAGAGACCTGGCGATCGATCAATCACCTGGGCCGGGCCCATTAACATGTTGCAGGGTTTTCCGGTTTTGGGAACCTTCTAGAGTTTCCCAGCTGGTTTCCCTGTTTTGGGGAACTTTCTAGAAGGTTCCTTGAACTGGTTTTCCTGTTTCTTTTTGGGTTTTTCTTTTTCTGTTTATTTTTCTTCTTCCTTTTTCCTTTTCCTTTTCTTTTGCTGCTTCCTTTTTCCTTTTCACTTTATTTTTATTTTTAAGTCTATTTTTCTTTTTCTAAGAGTTCATGTTTTGAAAATGGTTTGGAAACTTTTAAAAAATATTCATGCTTTTAAAAATGTTCAATATTTCTAAAAATGGTGTGTTTTCCAAAATATATCATAAGTTCAAAACAAATCAGCAAGTTGAAAAAATGTTTATGTTTTCCAAACCTGTTCTGAATGTTTTTCAAAATTTCTTTAGAATATTTTATTTATATTTATCAAAACTTTTCAAATTATGATGTGGATTTCAAAAAATGTTCCTGTTTTGAAAATTTGTTCACAAATTCAAAAAATGTTCTTGTTTCCAAATTTTTGTTTACTTTTCAAAAATTGTTGGCATTTGTAATTTGTTTGAGATTTTCAGAATTTTTCTCCATTTCAGAATTCTTTCTAAATATTCAAAAATATGTGCGTGATTTTGTTTTTTCACAAATTCAAGAAAATTCATGTTTACCAAAAAAATATCAAAAATTCACCTTTTTAAATTATGTTCACAAGCCATATAATATTGTATTTCAAAAATAGTTCTCATTCCAAAATTTGTTCACAAATTCAAAAAATGTTCACATGATTAAATTTCTTCACAAATTGGAAAATGTTTTTGAATTTCAAGAAATATTCCTGTCTACTAATTTCGTTTACAAATTCGAAAAATATATTCCTTTTCAAAATTTGTTCACATTTTCAAAAAAAATTCATGTTTAGAATTTTTCTTACAAATTCAAAAAATGTTCGCATTTCTAGTTTTTATTCACAAATTCAAAAATATCTACGGATCTCAAAACATGTGCCTGTTTTCCAAATTTGTTCATGTTTTCCAAAGATGCTACAGTTTTCCAAATTTGTTCACAAATTCGAAACATGTTCATGTTTTCAAAATTAATTCGCAAATTCAATACATGCTCGAGTTTTGTAAAAACAGTTTCTAATTTTGAAAAATGTTCTTATAGTTTTTCAAAAAAAAAATATTTGCATTTACAGGTAGTTCATAATTTCAAAAAATGTTCTCGTACTCAATTTTTGTTCCTTTTTGTTTTTTCCCAAATAATGTTTGCGTTTAGAAAAGTTTTTCCTTTTCAGAAATCTTGTATGAATTTTCTAAAAAAGTTTTAATCTGCAGCCTATTATAGTTCATTTGTTTTTGGCCGCCCTTTTATACTCATAACCTCAGTTAGTTCAGTGGTTATGGACGCGGTTCCCAAGTGGGAGGTCTTATGTTCCATCCTTCTCCGGCATGTTTCATGGAATTTTGTGAACTGATTTTATTTTTTGCTACCATCGGTTGTTTCTTTTACATTCGCGCCGCAGATCTTTCGCAATAGGTCGCATGTAATACTAGTTAGCGCATCATGAGCCTCTGAAGCAGGTCGCGGGGTCGATGCGATCGCGCGTTTCTTATTTTTATGAATTTATTTCATCCCGTGAAGGACAACGAAATGGGCCGGGCTAAGTTAAAATGGGCTTTGTACTACTGACTAGGCTACTGCAACTTAACTGTTGGCCCATCTCATAAAATGAAACGGTGTCTTCACTTCACCCATCTTTTTGCTTGATCTACCCAGCGATGCGCATGAACATACCTCGAAGAAAAAACACATCTTGGCTCCTTCGCCCCCTATGGTGGCCAAAGTAGCAGTTTAACCGGGGCGGTCGCCCCCACACGACCCCAGGCTGGATTCGCCCCTAGCAACCAACAATATAAAATTACAGCGTCAAACATGGAAAATAATTCCTAGTTATGGGTGTTGATCCTACATTAGCGAAATCCCATAACGACGTCAAACATGGAAACGAATTCTTAGTTGTGGGTGTTGATCCTACATTAGCGAAATCCATTTACGGCGTCAAACATGGAGACCCAAAAGGCCGTTTACTACGAGACGCTTTTAATGACTTCGTCAATCTCAAGATGATCGATATGCTGACTTAGTTTCTCAAAGGTGCTCATAGGTATAGAATATGCGTATGTGTTCATAGGAATGAGTGTATACCGTGTTAAAAAAAATAACGGCAAAGTGGCGATGTGAGCGGATAGTAAAGAAAAGAAAAAAAGAAACAGCGTTCGTTTCGGTTTGGCGGCGCGTGGGTGGCCTCATTTCCGAGTTCCCTACGCATGCGATTCCGAGAATAGCTAGTAGCTAGATTAATTACAGGCTCGATCCGAGTCGAGAAGGAACGCACACAGCTAGCGATCGAGCTCCATATCGATCAGCACAAAGAGCAATTGCTTTGTGGCGTTCTTCGCATCCTCTCCATCCCTCTCGCGCGTGGTGGCTGGTCCACGAACAGCAATGGCGGCCGTAGCAGGAGCTCTTCTCCCGCCGCTGCTCCCGACTCCGTCCAGGAGCGAGATGCTGCCAATCCTCCCGACGCCGCCCAAGAGCAAGATGCTGCCTCTGTTGCCGACGCCGCACGGTGTCGTCCTCACCATGCTGGTGTCCGCCATGTCAGGCCGTGCTGACTTCGTCCACAGGTGGGACTGGAACAGGACGGGCAAAAAGCCATGCAGCTCCATCTGCTCCTCCTCCTCCTCCTCGTCGGGCAGCGAGAGCACCAGTCGTGCCGACTCCGTCGACCGGTGGGACTCGGACAGGGAATACAAGAAACCCCGCACCACCGTGTGGTCGTCATCTTCATACAGCGCCGGGAGCCCCGGACGCGCCGACTTCGTTGAACGCTGGGACAGCAAGAAACACGCGACCTCGTCCAGTGCGTCCCCGCCCGCAGGTTGCGGCCGCCATGACGGCAACAACAAGCGCCTTCCTAGCCCTGGTCGCGCATCCTCGGCAGAGCGCTGGGACTTACACAAGAAGCCTCGCCCGGAGCACATGCCTCAGACGACTAACGCGACGGCCACGGCACCGCAGAACTCCGTGTTCGCCGGGCCAAGCTTCTACGCCTCGCCGGACCCGAGCATGCTCCCCATGCCCTCCTTCTTCCTGCGCGCACATTAGCCTTCACTCTGTAGTCTGTACTACAAGTAGTAATTGTTACAAGTCCATCACGGCGACTCTAGTTCCTTTCTAAGGAGTAGTGTTGTGTAGTAGGATCTTGTAGTCCCTTTTATTTCATCTCACCTAGTGAAAAAGCATCGGACTCCACAACATTTGGCCGATGCTACTTCTGCTGTTATCATTCAATATGTGTGAAGGATGTTTATTTTCAATGAATTTGTTCGTGGTCGTTTTTCTGCAATTTAATTTCAGCAACTTTTAATGTACCATAGCGTTCAACTTGAAGTTAACTAAGATGAACAGAATATATGCACTTCTAAGAACTAGACTAGAAGAGTTGGGATGGCTTCATGAACCAAACACAGCAGAACTTGACTAGAACAGAATACCGCACATTAGCCTTCTTTCAGTAGTAATTGTTACAAATCCATCATGGCGATCTAGTTCCTTCCCGAGGAGTAGTGCTGTGTAGTAGGATGTGTTATTGTTTGATTCAATCCCATAACTCTTGTAATCCCTTTTATTTCATCTCACCTAGTGAAAAAACATTTGGCCGATGCTACTTCTGGTGTTATCATTCCAATTAACCAAAATATAGGCAAGGATGTTTATTTTTCATGAATTTGTTCATGGTACAACTTAATTTGAGAAACTTCTAATCTACTTAGCGTTCAGCTTGAAGTTAACTAAGAAGAACAGATTATATGCAGTTTTTAAGACTAGAAGACTCGTCGGTATTGCTTCATGAACCGAACGCATACATGAACGAGTCACCTGTAAATTAGGTTGGAAGCGTTGAACCCTTTGTCTCGGGCCGCACGTTTATATATAGAGGCAATGCCTTGGAGTACAAGAGATCGGAGTACAAGAGATCGACCAGAAGATCGAGATGGATTGGTTCGGTAGGATACCGAAGGGAGGAAGAAAGAGAGATAGAGATAGATTACAATTTGAATGACCTCTATCCTATACATATTCTAACACTCCCCCTCAATCTAAACCTCATGGACTTCGACCAAGGTTGAGATTGAACTTGAACTCTTCTAACTTTCTCATTGTGAGGGGTTTTGTAAACCCATCAGCCAATTGATCCCCAGTAGGAATAAACTGAATCTCAAGTAGCTTCCTAGCTACTCTTTCTCTGACAAAGTGGAAATCCACCTCAATATGCTTTGTGCGTGCATGAAAAACAGGATTAGCTGACAGATAGGTTGCACCAATGTTATCACACCATAATCTGGCAGCCCTTGGAGTCTCAATCCCAAGCTCATAAAGTAACGTTTGTATCCACATTACCTCAGCTGTGGCGTTTGCCAAGGCCTTGTATTCAGCTTCAGTACTCGATCTAGAAACTGTAGCCTGCTTTCTTGCACTCCATGAAACAAGATTGGATCCCAGAAATACAGCAAATCCACCAGTTGATCTTCTATCATCAATACATCCTGCCCAGTCTGCATCAGAATAGGCAGTAACAAGCATCTTGTGTCAAGAGTATACCATCTCTTATCTGTTTGACCTCAATTCCAAGAAAATAATGAAGATCTCCCAAGTCTTTGAGAGCAAACTCTAACTTAAGATCTTTGAGCAAACAAGTAGTGGCACTTGGACTCGAGCTAGCAACAATAATATCATCAACATAAACTAACACAAAGATAGTGATATTTCCTTTATTGTAAAAGAACAATGATGTATCTGCCTTGGATGATACAAACCCAAGTTGTTGTAGTTGCATGCTCAACCGAGAATACCAGGCTCTTGGGGCTTGTTTTAAACCATATAGGGCTTTATCCAATTTACAAACATAATGTGGTGTACCTTTGTTTTCATAACCTGGTGGCTGCCGCATGTATACCTCTTCCTCAAGAACACCATGAAGAAACGCGTTCTGAACATCTAGCTGTCTTAGGCTCCAACCTCTGGAAACAGCAATAGACAAGACAAGTCGAATGGTAGCTGATTTGACAACTGGACTAAAAGTATCCTCATAATCAACCCCAAACCTTTGCTTAAAACCTTTGGCAACTAACCTGGCCTTGTATCTGTCTATACTTCCATCTGACTTTCTTTTTATCTTATACACCCATTTGCAATCAATAATATTCATTCCACTTTTTGATGGTACTAGGTGCCATGTTTTATTTTTCATAAGTGCATCATACTCACTATCCATAGCCTCCTTCCAATCTTTGTGGGCAAGAGCATCAACAAGATTAACTGGTCACCAGTAGTAGTGAGGAAAGCACGTTTTTTATCATACCTAATGGTACCATCTTTGTATTCTTTTGCCTTGACAATACCTGATTGTGACCGTGTATGCCACCGGGGAACAATTTGTGCAGCAGACGGGGCAGCCACAGAAGATCCAGCGTCCTGGACATGCTCAGCGCGCACGGGATCACGCGCCAGATCTTCTGCGAGCGGGATCTGCCTCGGGATCGATCCGCCAGCCAGATCGGGCCGCGTGTCACCTAATGGCGCTTCACGGGTGGGCGTGCGCATTGGGGCCCGTGGGCTGGGCCCAGCCGCTGTCGCCCGGTCGGCCACCTCCGCGGACTGCGGGCTCGTGGCGCGCGGAGATTCGCTCCCGGCCCCGCCTGGGCTGGTGGGCTCCACGCGGTCGTCTGTCTCCACGCGCGCCACCGCAGGCTGGGCGGAATCAGCCTCGGATCGAGCGCCGATGATTGCGCTGGCGCTGGCACCAGGATCCGCCTGGGATCGCGAGCCAGATCGCCTGTCACCAGAATCCTCCTCGCGATCAGCACCGGCTGCCTTGTCTGTTTCTGGCCACATAAAATCATGAACTGTATTTGTACAAACATCATTAGAGGTGCAATTTTCTGCAGATTTGTTCACACGGTCAGCATTAGATAATTCACCCCCGTGATCAGGTAAGTTGTCAAGATCTGGAAGAAGCGCTATTTCAGCACGGAGGAGAGCGCCGGCGTTGGGATGAAGCTTGGCAAAAGGAAAAAGAGTTTCATCAAAAACTACATCTCGAGATATATATACGTCCGGTGGAAATTCCCAGGCACTTGTATCCTTTGTGAAGGTTACTATAGCCAAGAAAGACACATTGAGTGGAACGAAAATCAAGTTTGTGATGATTATACGGACGTAAGTTGGGGTAGCAAGCACACCCAAAAGTTTTTAGAGAGTTATAGTCTGGTTTTGATGAAAGAGACGTTCCAAAGGTGTAGAGTTGCCAATGACTTTACTTGGAAGACGATTAATAAGGTATGTTGCTGTGATAAACGCTTCATCCCAATATTTAAGAGGTATGGATGCATGAGCAAGTAGAGAAAGACCAACTTCAACAATATGACGGTGTTTGCGCTCGGCAGAACCGTTTTGTTGATGAGCATGAGGACAAGACACATGGTGTTGAATGCCTATGCTACGGAAGAAGGAGTTGAGTTTTTCGTACTCCCCTCCCCAGTCACTTTGGACTGTTAGGATTTTTCTGTTAAGGTGCCTTTCAACAAGTTTCTGAAATTCTTGGAAGACAGAAAAAACCTCAGATTTATACTTGAGCAAATAAATCCAAGTGAACTTGCTATAATCATCGATAAAGCTAACATAGTATTTATTTCTTCCAAAGAAATCTCTAGCATGACCCCATACATCACTAAAAATGAGCTCTAAAGGAGCATGAGACACACTATTTGACTTGGGATAAGGAAGTTGGTGGCTCTTGGCACACTGTCTTTATTGACTACTTGCTTGACTATGATTGATGATGGGTGACCTAATCTTTGATGCCACCTCTCCAAGGAAGGTTTAGTGGCAGAATAAACTTGACGACGGTTGTGGTTGAAAGCTCCGGATGTGATGGGGTAGAGCCCTCCAACGCATCTACCGTGATGAAGAAGTTCCCTCGTTGCCCGGTCCTTTATAAAAAAGTAACGAGGGTGAGTTTCAAAGAAGACGTTATTATCAGTGGCTAAGCGAGACATTGATGCAAGATTTTTGTCAGCCTGTGGAACATGAAGAACGTCTTTAAGAACTAGATCACGTTTAAGGTTGGGGGAATTAATATAAGCTTGTCCAATGTGACAAATGTCCATACCTCCACCACTAGCCGCGGTGTGAATCTGATCGCCTCCATGATATCTCTCACGAAGTGCAAGCTGCTCTAGCTCGCTGGTGACATGATCTGTTGCGCCTGAGTCCACGTACCAAACACCGTCTCCTCCCCCTCCTTCTTCGCGTATAGCTGCAGCAACGTGACGGGAGTCGGGGACGAAATCCTCATCATATCTGTGCCAACAGTCCATGACCTCATGGCCTGACTTTTTGCACAGTTGGCAACGAGGACGGCGATTGGAGGAGGCACGGCGGCTGTTGTTGTTGTTGAAGCCGCCGCCTCCTGTGTTGTTGTTGAAGCCACCTCCTCCGGAGTAGTTGCCACCACCAGAACGAGTGCCCTCGCCCTGGTAGTTGCCGCGGCCACGGCCACCGCCGTTGGCGCTGCGGTTCTGTCCCTGGTAACCGCGCCCACGACCACGCCCGCGAGCTGCTGAGTTGATGGAGGACTGCCGGATGTTGGTGCCGTGAAGAAGATGGAGGCGAGCGTCAAAGCTCAAGAGCTGGCTGTACAGCTCCTGAACCGAGACGGGCTCAACCCTGGCAGAGAGAGCGGAGACAACTGGGTTGTAGTCCAGATCAAGACCCGCCATGATCTTGGAGATTATCTCTGGATCAGGCATAGGAGCTCCGGTGCAGCATGCAATTTCATCTGTGAGAGTTTTAATTTTTCCAAGATACTCAGCCATGGACATGTTACCTTTCTTCAGATTCGTGAGCTCGATGCAGGTGTTGATGGCCTGACTCTGGCTCTGGGCGGCGAACATGGCGGTGATGGCGCTCCAGACCTCCGCAGGAGTCTGCAGGGTGGCGACTTGGGCGAGGATCTCTCGGGACAGAGATCCCATCAGATATCCCTGGAGCTGCTGCTGCTGCGTGTACCAGAGAGTTCTGGCGAAGTTGACGATCTGCTCGTCTTTTCCTTCTTTGGTGATGGTGAGGGTGGCCGGTGGTTCCTGGCTTCTCCCATCAAGATGGTGCTCCATCTGTGCGCCACGAATTTGCGGGAGCACGACGGCCTTCCATAAGAGGAAGTTTCCTCTTGTTAGCTTCTCCTGTGGGGGCGGTCCGAGGGGGATGGAGCTGCTGCTAGATGATGATGCGAAAGTGGAGGCCATGGAGGTGGAAAGCGCGCTCGTGGTGGAAGATAGGGCTGCGGAGGAAGAGATAGGCTCGGCCGCGGGAAGGTAGCTAGATGCGATCTTCGATCTAAGAGGAAGATGCTCTGATTACCATGTAAATTAGGTTGGAAGCGTTGAACCCTTTGTCTCGGGCCGCACGTTTATATATAGAGGCAATGCCTTGGAGTACAAGAGATCGGAGTACAAGAGATCGACCAGAAGATCGAGATGGATTGGTTCGGTAGGATACGGAAGGGAGGAAGAAAGAGAGATAGAGATAGATTACAATTTGAATGACCTCTATCCTATACATATTCTAACATCACCCCCATCGTTCACTCGACTGAACACCATTCCAGTCTTCGAATTCACTCTTCTCCTCCTCCAATATCTTGCCCCGTCTGGCCAGCGAGTCACGGCACTAGCTACTGCCTTGATCAAGAGAAGAGTTACATATTGGTTGCCTTGCTGGTCTCCCACATCTTTATAATCCATGGCGCCAACATTCACTTCAGGATAATCATAAGTTGCCTAGTGTTTTGTTGTAAGGCGAGCTTATTTTCACGGGTACTTGGCTTATACGCCTATATGCTGAGTATGTAAAAATGTAAGCACGGCTTATAGAAAATTCGCGGTGTCTAAGAGATTAAGCTGAGAATCACCAAAAAAGACCCTCGCTTTAGATGTTATGCTCGGCATAACCCTTATAAGGTACTCGGCTTACATCGTCACTACTTAGAGTATCGCCACCAGGCGCGCGATATTAGCGCCGCGCTGGAAAAATTGTTTTTTTTGCACGCGCAGCTGTTCCAGGCGCTCCAGCGGATGCGCAAAATACGCATGCGTGGTATAATTAGTTCAGCGCGCGCAGCGAAACGGCATCGCGCGCCGCTTATTTCGTGCGCCCGCTCCCGCGCGCTGCACACTCGAACGCCCGCGCCGCACTGCCGGAACCCTCGTCGTCCGCCCCGCGCCGCCGCCGGCGAATTCGCCCGATGGACGGCCGCGCCGACATCCCCCAACCCCTCCCTGCACACGCGACCCCTCCGCCGCCGGCGCAAACCCTACCCCGGGGAGCTTTGGCTTCGCCTCCGCCGGCGCTCCTACAAGCACCGGTCTCGCGCGCGTCCTTTTCATGGCCCCACGGACTACCTTGGCGGTGGCGTCATGCCGGCGCCCGCCGTGAATCCACATGCCCCCCTCTCGAAGCTCCCAAATTCGGTGGCAGCGAAGGCGGGCAAGGTGTCCGGGAAGAAGAACAAAGCGGCGGATGGCTCTTCTAGGCGGTCGGAGAAGAAACTTGCAGGGCGTGCGACGGCGGCCGATGCGCGCAATGTGTTCGATGAAATGGCCACAAGGTATGATTTGGCCCTCTTTTTTTCATTGTTGTCTTTTACATAAATGGATACACATATGGATAGCTTAGTTTTGTTGTACATACTTTGTAGTTTCAATGATGAGACATTATGTCAACTATGGGTGTTGGCTCCAACAATTCCCATTGGTCTCAAAACAATGAAGTGCATTTAGATGATCATGAGTTTGAGGTGGACGAGAATGGTGAGGGTATTGTCGATGCACTGAAAGGAAGAGCAGGCAACTACACCATGGAGGAAGACATCTTGCTATGCAATAGATGGATGCAAGTGTCTATGGATGCCAACGTTGGAGGGGACCAAAGTAGAGATGCATATTGAATCCGGATGAAGGAGCACTTTGATGTACACAACACGAGTGGAATTGACCACATGGAGAGATATCTTCGCTCCCGGTGGTCGACAATCAACAAAGATTGTCAAAGGTGGGCGGCGGCACTTAAGGCGGTTGACACGTTCAACCGAAGTGACACTAGTGATAGAGACAGGGTAAGTACCTTTTTTGTTTTTTGAAATGCTAACTAGTTCCTTCCATGTTTGTTCCATGTTCATGCTTTTTGTTGTTGTCTGAAATGCTAACTTGTTCTTCTGTTTGTAGCTCACTATTGCACAAAACTTATTTCAAGGAGAAGAGAAGACGACCAAGAAAGGGAGACCATTCGTGTTTTCCCATTGCTACAATGTGTTGAAGGATGAAGAGAAATGGAAGCCCCGTGATGAGGAAGAAAATAGCAAGAAAAGCAAGACAACTATTGATTTGGATGATGACGAGGAGGAGGCATCAAGTGATGGTCGCAAGAGAAGCCCTACACCAAACTTGGTTGCCTACTCCAAGCCAAAAAGACCCAATGGAGGCAAGAAAGATGCAAAAGAAAAGAAGAAGAAAAACAGAGGAGATGATGATTTGAAGAATGCCATGGAAGCTATTGTGAAGGCAAGAAAGGAAGCGAACGAGGTGAGGATGATGGCAAGGAACCAAGATGTGGCGGCCAAGGAGAGGAGGGTGGCGGCCGAGGAGAGAAAGGTGGCATTGGAGGAGAAGAAATTGGCCATGGAGGAGCGATCTAGATTGTTGGAATGGGAGAAGTACTTGTCCTTCATGGACACATCTACCCTAGATGAGAAGCAAAAGGAGTACGCCAATCTTGCCCGTGAAGAAGTCCTGGTCCAAAAAAGAGCCATAGCCATGGGAGGCACATCGGTGGCATGGGAGGCATGGGAGTTACCATGGGAGGCATGGGAGGCATGGGTGGCTTCAGAACTACCATGGGAGCATCTACGAGGGGGCATCAGTGGCATGGGTGGCTTTGGAGCTACCATGGGCGGCATGAGTTTTGGTTCTCTCATGGGAGGCATGGGAGCACCTCTGGGTGGCATGAGTGGATCTCACATACCTTCGCATGATATGGCGCACGACAATGATGAAGAGGAGGAGGAAGAATCGTCTTTGGATGAGGAGGAAGAATCGGAGGAAGAGGAGGACGATGATGATGTGGCATGATTGTTCATGTGCCATTTGTTTATGTGAACTTGTCATGAACTTGGTTTGGTGATTTTATGACTTGGTAGGATGATGATGTGGCATGATTGTTGATGTGTTGTGCAATTGAACTATGCTATGCTTTATTTTGCACATTTGTTTAATGTTTGAAACATCATCATATTGTCAAAATGGACATGTAAAATCTTATTTGCAAGCGACCGGCTGCTCGCGCGCGCTGTAAGTTAGCGCGCCTGCTGGAGCTGCTCACACGTGCCATATTTTGTTGCGGCCGCTGGAGCCAGCGCACTGCCGCGTGCAGAAAACAACTATTTCCGCGCCTGTTGGAGATGCTCTTATGGACATTGCCGATGGCACATCAGGATCTTGCTATCAAGAGGGAACAAGTCCGCTTTATGAAGGGAGTGTGGTCCCCTTTGCCCCAGTTGCATCATAAGTTTTCTGCGTTCATCAAATGTCATTTGAAGGCACATGTCAGGTTCCACCATTCTTGTGGCCCCCGGCATATTCGAGATGTTTACTACATTTCTATGATTTTTAATGCCGGAAAATCAAGATCAGACCTGCGGCCCATGAAATCACGACAGGAAATGGGCCCTCTGCAACCAAAGGGGGAGGGGTCCACACCGGTGGCTAGGGCTAGCCAGCCGGCATGCGGTCCAATGTCATTTAAATTCATGTAAATTTACGAGAAGCCGGAAATTCGCGGGACCTAGCATGGTCTCATCATATGGACCATAGAGGATGTGTGGAAAAAAAATTAAGAGTATTTCACGAAAGCCTTCATGGAGGTTGTGTTTAAATCGGTTAATCTCGCATGAAGGATCTAGCTGCGGAGAGGGGACGCCTCTAGTTTGTGAAGGGAGTGTGGTGCCCTTTCTCTTTTTGACTCAAAAACTTTTCTTTTGGGTCAGCCGAGGCCATTTCAAGGGGACGCGTCCAGTTTGTAAAATGCAGTTAGTCGCAGTAGTGCAATGTGACCCTATTGGAAGATAATTCTAACCCATTTCATTTCTTCTTTTTTTTTCTATTGTATTATCTACTTCATTCTAACTAATCGTCTTGCATACCTTATATATTTCACTCCATGACAAAATAAGGACAATGGGATATCTCCCCCATGTATGTTTCCACTTGGCCGAAAAACGGCGGCCAGACCGCTTCGCAGATCGATATGGGTCCCATTGGATGGCAAAAGTGAACAAATGTGTTCGGTCGGACATATAGCGGTATTGTGCCGGATTCCCTTGGAGATGCCCTAATGAAGTTTACAACATATATTCACTCACTCACGATCCAACCTAACTTGGTCTATTATGCTCATATTGAATTCTGTCCATTATACCAAATTTCAAAATACTTATCCTTTTCATCACCATGATGTATCGTTACAGTTGCTAAGCTCCCACGAAAACAAGCAATTAGCCTAGCAATCAAGAGTTGAGCCAAGATAAGGAGGGGACTTTCACAGTAGCCGCCGCCTCCTCCTTCTCCTCCACAAAAAGCTAGGGTTTTTGCCTCCCGCCGCCGCCGCCGTAGGTCCGCCTACTCTCCGATGGCCTTAGGGCCATGGGGGCGCAGTGGATCTCGGCAAGGGTCGGCGGGAGGGCTCCGTTTTTAATCGTTTCTTTCAGTTTTGCTAGGGTTTGTGTCCTGCTCAGGAAGACGAGACGGCGGCGGCTCCCTGAAGATGGAATAAAGGTCTCCCCGCCTAGCCCCCGTTCCGGCGATTCGTCTAGCATCGTTGGTGGGCGTGTGGAGGTGTGTCTCCGGCGGATCTATCTTTGGTGGATTTGCTCGGATCTCGTCGTTGTTCGTCTACGTTCGTGTGTCTTCGGATTGGATTTTTCTGATCTACGTTATTCTTCATCTGCGGCGGTTGCTGTTCTGGTGCGCTGGTCCTACGGGGCCTTAGCACGACGACTTCCCGACTGTCTACTACAACAAGTTGTGCCCGACCGCGATGGAGGGCGATGACGGCGGCGCGCCTTCGGCTCGCTTCAGTGCTGGTAGTTGTCGCTAGGTGGTCTACGGATCTGGATGTAATTTCTATTATTTCTGGTATTCGTTGTATTGCCATGATTGAAGATGAATAGATCGGAAATTTTCTCGCAAAAAAAAAAAAAAAAAGAAAACAAGCACTCTGAGAGCTTTTTTTTTTCTAGCATGCCACGGCAATCAGGGTCGGGTTGCAGCGTCTGGCTTGTTTGGCCCACCCGACGTTCTCGCATTTGGTCAAAATTGGTGGGCCGCATTCTCTTCGTCTCAGGAGGGGACGCGATTTGGGGAAGTTCTAGCAAGGTCGGCGGTTGTAGTCACTTGCCTCGCTCGCCCACCCGTCAACCGTTTCCATCGCAGACCTCGTGGTCGTGGGTTTGCGACGTTGCTGGTGCGAGATACATCGACGAAAGGAGGCGGGTCAGGCAACAATAGGTAGTTCTGACAGCGGTGTGTCCGCGGGATGAGAGCATTCCCACGAGGTGGTTGCCGAGGGGATCAGTGCCTACAGCTGCTCCCTATCTTCTTCCTCTTCTAGCGCTTGCCCTTCTTCTTTTCTCCTTCAATTTCTTGTGCTTTGGTTGCTATTTTGGTTATCGCCTGTGTTGCTGACTGTCAGCGCCAGATGCCCCAGTAGATGGTGTCATGTTGCAGCCGAGCAGGGTGATCTTGCCCTCCTATTTATGGCACCCACCATTATTACACTACCTCTATCCAAACCGTACGGAGGACACCTGTTTTTAGGCCGTCAAATTTAGTTGTGAAACATGTGTTTTATATGCTACTGAAAATATGTCACAAGATTTATCGTGGAATGAAGTTTCTAAAAATATACAACCTTTCTGGCATGTACACATATTTTGTTAGTAAAATTGAAGACCTAAAAACTGTGCCTACATTACGGATCGGGGGAGAATAATTATTCCTCAAATAAATTTCAATTATGAAGCCTTATCTAATTTTTTGTGCTGAGTACAAGAACACCAATGCGATATAGTGGATATTTATTGTCTTCTCCAATAAGGCCTCCACCGAGCTCGCCCACCTCAAGTCCCCCTCCAATCCCGACGCCGTCCTCGCCTTCCTCGCCGGGCTCGGCTTCTCCAGGGCCGACGTCGCCGCCGCGGTATCCAAGAATCCCAAGTTACTCTGTGCGAGAGTGGACACAACCCTGTCCCCCATCGACGCCGGGCTCACCGGCCTCGGCCTGTAGCATCCAGAGATCGCACGCTTTGTCTCGCTCAGCAGGAACTGCTTCCGCAACAGATCCGTTGTCGCCAAGGTGAAGTACTACCTGCGCCTCTTCGGCTCCTCCGGCCAGTTCCTCCGGGCGGTAAAGGCCAACTCCTACCTTCTCTCGTCCAACCTCGAGAGGGTGGTCAAGCCTAATGTCACGTTCCTACGGGAGTGCGGGATATGTGCTGGCGACATTGTCTGGGTGCTCATCCGTGTGAAGAGGATTCTGACCACCCGTCCGGAGCGCGTCCGGGCAATGGCGGTGTGTGCCGAACGTATAGGTGTGCCCCGGGACTCTGGGATGTTCAGGCAAGCACTGCGGTCTGTCGTAAACCTCGGTGAGGAGGAGATCACCGCCAAAGTTGAGTACTTGAAGAACACCTTCAGCTGGACGGATGCCGAGGTGGGCATTGCTGTGTCGACGGCTCCAATGCTGCTGCAGTCGTCTAAGGACTTTCTGCGGAGTAGGTCTGAGTTCCTCATCTCTGAGGTGGGTTTAGAACCGGCGTACATTTCTCATCGGTCGACAATGCTCACTTACAGCCTGGAGGGGCGGCTCAGACCCCGGTACCATATTCTAAAGTTTCTTAAGGAAAATGGACTGCTCGAGCACAAGCGGAGCTACTATTCAGCAGTCTTGATGACTGAGAAGGTTTTCATGGAAAAGTTCTTATGCCCTCATAACGAAGCTGCCCCACACCTTGCTGAAGACTATGCTGCCGCTTGCAAAGGGGAAATGCCGACTAATTTGATATCTACATCAACCAAGAAGGGGCTATGAGAATTGGTAACTTGTGTGTGGTGCAGCAAAGTTTTCACTCTAGATGGTAATTCCTGTTTCCGTGCCTAACTGGATGTTGCTGTGCCTCCTGTTGACTGTTATATGCTTGTTACATGCTGGTTTGCTCATTTTTAATGTGACGAAATTGATAATTTGATTCCTAAATCATGATACGTTTGTGCAATAACAAACCGTGGCTTGGTTACGAATTTTTTCATCCTCATGACATGTTATTTAATACACATATTGGAACTAAGGGGGTGTTTGGTTCAGGGACTTTTTAGTCCCAAAGACTAGAAAAAGTCCCTAAAAAGTCCCTAGGAAACAAACGGGAGGGACTTTTTCTACAGGGACTAGAAAAAGACTCTACTAGAGAGTCTTTTTTGATTAGTCCCTGGGACTAGAAAAAGTCCTAGGACTTTTGAACCAAACACCACCTAAGAAAGTGCGCTCAGGCCATTCCAAATGCATTTAAATATCTAGTTTCAGTTTTTTTAGGGAATTTCTACTTTCAGTTAGTTGCTGGTGCATTGCAAGAACTTTGGTATTTTAACTAGCACATCATAAAGTTATTATTTTCTAGCTGTCCCTGGAATTGGTAAAAGTGGTATATGATTCCTCATTAAGATTAGGAAATGAATTGAGTACAATATAATGCAATTCAGAGCAGAGTTATGCTCATCAATCATCATACAGCAAAAGGTTCATATTTTTAGTTCACAATCTGCCAACTTGCGACCATCTCAGATTGGATTTCGTGGGTATGACAGTACGACAACCAGGAAAGCTAGAACATCCTGGATTTGAGTGACTATAGTTACATTGCTAAGTTGCAGTGAAATGTTTTCCACCGTGTCGACAAATTAGTTAAGGTTTCTCCAACAATGTATTTCACAGTTATGTCTAGTGCAAATTCAGCACCTCCAGTGGGAAGTATTGAGAGCATTTACAGTCATGGATACGCATCAATATTTTTCTGCGTGGACCTCCCAATCTCTGGCAAGAACTAAATATTTTAACTGTACATATCATAGCTGAATTGGTGTATTGATTGTCGACACTTAAACACGTGGTTTTAAATCTTATCCATTCTGGCACACACCTGTGATATGATAATTCAGATAAACCTAGGAGAGCTTTGCACATCTACAACTCCTGCCTCCACTTGTCTCATCATAGTATTAGTTCTTCACCGAGCATCAACATTATGGAGGGAGATCTGTATATCAACTGCAATTGTTTTGATGTCCGTAGCACCTACAAGCAGTTTTAAGTGGCATACAAGAGATGGCCTGGTTATTACCCATCTTTGTAGATTGCCATTGGAAAGAGGAGGAAAAAGAGGTTTGTATGATATGATATATTTGTTCCTTGTTCATTTTTTTGTCATCAGGTACTTTACAGAGCGTTTGATACAGGTTGTAGTTGCTCATTCATTCCACTTATCCGCTGAACTAAACATTGATCCATACTCTGAAATTGCTAGGTTATGTTTCATTGGTGCATACCACTTGGAAATATCCTCAACATTTGCCAGCCCTGAAGCCATTTAGCTCTGTTATGACTTATTACCTGCATTTTTTTTTCTAGCTTAGTGCAAGTTTACTTGAAGAATTTCTGATACTATTGAAGACGCCATATTTACATGCTATGCTGTGAAGTCTTTGTGATGAATGAAACATGAAGAGGACAGCCCCATTGTTGTTATGATAGGTAAGAGGGAACTTAATCTGCAGCCATCATTTGCCATCTGCACTTTTTGTTTTGGAAAAGTTTGCAGCTCTTGATGGCTTTTGGTGTTAGAAAAGTCTCTAATTTAATAAAGACGGTGCTGCAAGAATGAATCATACTATTGCAAGAGGTGCACTTGTGAGCTGCTTGCTGCATGGAAATGATTGATGTACTGTACTTTGATGTCTCTCGGTTGTTTGTTTGAATGGGAAACTGATTACTCTCGATTATGACCTCTCCTTTCACTTCCGAAAACTTTTAGTTGCTCCATTATTACTTCTGTGGGAGTAGATATTGTAGGATAGTGGAAAGCATCCTGATCACTACGTAATTCTGAAGCTAATTATGTTTGCTCGCTGTTTAATATGGATAATAGCATCCATATTTCTGTATGCGTCTTTCTAGAATTTTATCCTTTGACGAAGTAAATTTTCATCTATTTCAGTTGACGGCTTACCTGTAGCATTGTTTTCTGCCTTCCTGATGTTGGAGGAGATGAACCATGGCAGGCTGGGGCTTTGATATGCTATATACTACACGTCATTCTGAAGGAGAATCGATTTCAGGGCAGAGGCTGATTGCAATCTATCTGGGGTCAGACTCAATGACCCTAGCCGATGATGCCATGAAGCTGATTTCAACCTATCTGGGGTCAGACCCGACGAACCTAGCCAATCATTGCCCTGAAACAGCTTCAGTAACATGTATTCATGACCTGACGCAGGAAAGAAGAGGCTCCTACTTTTCTCTTTTTGCATTTCACAGGTTATGCAATCCTTCTGTATTTGTCCTAAAGACTGTGGGCAAAAAGGTGGTGCACACGTTGCCGTCGCATGTCTGCTGAATTGATCAGCTCAGCCAAGGCAACCTGGCTTGTGTAACTTCAGTTCATTATTCTCTGGTCCACAGTTCTTCAAATGACAGTTGTTTAGAAGGGAGTGATTTGATTAACCAGCGGATTTTGAGCTGGGATGATAGTTTTGACCACGTATGGCGATGGTCTTTATTTTAGGGCAAGCATTTTGTTCTGGAGCAGAATATTGCAGGTCTGAATATTCTGGGGCCTTCATTTTTTAAATACTAGCACAAATGCATGGTGTATGCGTTGCTACGAAGCCAGAAAAAGGCGAGGAGTTTGGCCAACACCGATGACTTCACATTCCTTAAGATACATTTCTCTGACCATGCATAAAGTGAAATCAGGGTCTTATTTCATTCTTATTACTACACAGTATGTTTTTTTACTATCAACAGTCTGAATATGCATGAGTTTGAGTTTGAGTCTATATTCTTATTTGTTATCTGTCTTTTACAAGAGTTTAACCTTTGGTTGATTCTTCAAGAGACCTTTCGTGAACTTTTTGAAATGACAGATCAGTATCAGCTCTTGTGGTTTGAACTGCTGGCCACCCCATCCGTTCTTAAATATTTGTCTTTCTATAGATTTCAACAAGTGACTACATACGGAGCAAAATGAGTGAATCTAGACTCTAAAATATGTCTATACACATCCGTATGTGATAGTCCATTTGAAATCTCTAAAAAAGACAAATATTTAGGAATGGAGGGAGTAGATTATAATTACTCAACTTGTCAATTGTTTCCTTCTATAGTTTTTTTTCATTGCAACAAATTGCAAGTGGTTAATGTGACACCTACTATGCACCGATCTTTAACTAATCGGAAGATGCTAAATCGCCTTCACCTCACTTGGGTGTAATTAGTTAAGCCATATGCATGCATATCCTAGATTAATCATCCTTTGGTTTTCACCTGAAACTGAAGGTGCAAAACAGTTGGAACAATGCATGCATATTCAGACTTTTGATAGTAGAAAACATACTATGTAAGTAAAACGAAATAAGACCCTGATTTGAGTTTTCTCATAGACAGAGGAAGGTAGTCATCTAAAGAAATGTGAAGTCATCGGTGTTGGCCGTCTTCTAAAGAAAAATAAAATAAATTAACAATAAACTAACAATTTTGATAAAGCTCATGAACTAGGTGGTGATGGGAATGGTACCGTCTATAGAGGGATTTTGATGGATCTCCATGTTGCAGCCATCAAGAAACTAAAGATGGTTGATCCAATCATAAATCAACCATAGGAATTTAGTAAAAAAGTTTAGTACTTTGGTTATTGCCTTGAAGCAGGGGTCCCATTATTGGTCTATGAGTTCATATACAATAGAACTCTTTATGATCAACTTCGTGTCCAAGGATCAAGATCATTGTCATAATATGATTGGCCATAAATAGCAACTGAAATTGCCAAATGACTAGCGTATCTTCACTCAACAACTTTAGTACATATCATTCATAGATATGTGAAGCTTGCTAGCATACTTTTGGATGATACTCTAATAGCAAAGGTATTAGACTTTAGAGCTTCAAGATTTGCTCCATTTGGACCGACCATGGTAAACAAGTTGCGCACGACACACTAGTCTAACAACATGGCGCCTCACGGAGAAACATTTTTTTTAGCTTCCTCATGAAGAAAAGTTTTTTTTAGCTTCCTCATGAAGAAAAATTATATTTATAGCTTCGCTGTTATGCTTGTACATTGTCGTAAAGCTTGACGGAGAATGCTGAGGGCGGCAAGCAGAGATCAGGGGGCAATGAGACAATTTATGCTTAAACATTGAGTAGTGTTTTATATTTAAGCTTGAGAACTGCATTGATCTTTAAGCATTTAATTTTAGAGTAGAGCTTTGGCTCTATGGAAACTTCACCCCTGCTGCTTATGGATGATGACTAAAAATATATTTTTTACCTATATAGCTTCTGAAAGCATTGGTCTCGCGGAACATTTTGCTACCTTGCTTGCAAAAGGCAATTTGTCAGAAATATTAAGACTTAATCCCTTCGTAAAGAAATATAAGAGCATTTAGACCACTATTTTAGTGATCTAAACACTCTTATATTTCTTTACAGAGGGAGTACAAGTTATGAGTGGGCTTGACAACAAAAGTGACGCGATAATTGGAATTTTAGTAGAATGTTTAAAATTAAGAGCGGAGGAATGACCAAGCATGACACAAGTGGAGTTGAGACCGGAAGCTACTCAATGACCTAAGGAATTGGAGGCAAATGGTGATGTTGCAGTAAATTCTCCATTAGCACAAAGGTAGTATAGCATGGTTGAAGAGTGTCTACATAATATCCATAGTAGTTCTTCTTACACATGAGCCGAGCACGGTTAACTTTTGGAGATTTATGTGCACTCTGTTACATTAGTTAAAATGAGATTCAATTCATACCGTTTTTCTCTGATGGCAGCTTTGGTTCTTAGCTCTTTTTTAAATCCGGTGCAAATTGGTGCAATCCGGGTTTTTCCCCATTGTTGCTATGAAATCTGTGTCCCTTTTTTTAATTCCACTGTACCACTCTGGTACATACACAAATCAGAATGTTGCTGTGCAAAATGTAGCTTGCGCTCAAAGTTGAACCGGCCAAATCGAAGCGCACAGCCAACGTTGAGCTCCCAAAAATAACAACCCCAGTAAAACATGGGTAGACATTTTTTGTTCCACGCTGGTGTCTAGACCAGGGTGGTGTGTAGACCAAACCAGTTAATGGTGGCTAGATACCAAAATACTGCTTGCTGGAGCAACACACCGTGCATTACTGATAGATCTCCTCTGACTAAGCTTTCGCATCCTGATGTCTCCTACTCTGAAGTTCTCTACATTTCCAAATATGCATGTGCACATGCATGTATCTATGCTGCTACTTGCTAGCTAGCCGGCAACACGTATGCCTATTTCTCTAGCCTTGTTCTTGCTAACTAGTCTAGTTCTTATAGTCGAGAAGACTAATGAAACACTTGAAGCAGAGAGGAAAGTTTTATTGAAATGTACTACATTGTGGTTTGTTGAGAACATTTATCTACATTGAAACCATTCTAGGACATATATATTACTTGCAAGCTGGGGGCGCCACGTGCCACCTTCCGAAGGCCGTAGTCCTTGCAAAGGAAGGAGACGGGAGTGGACACAAGAAAGATGCTAGCTAGCCAGCCAGTAAGGATGGCAATTTTACCCACGGGTACGGGTACCCGTGGGACCGTACCCGCATGGGTAGGGCATGGGCACACTTTTATACCCACGGGTAGTACCCATATCCTACCCATTAAGTCATGGGTAGGGTACAGGTATAGTCTTGTACCCACGGGTATACCCATACCCTGCCCGTTGGTGAACTAATGTTAAGTTGTCCTCAATTAGTCATTAATTTGTCATGTGACTCGTCTACTCCTATTGACTCAAGAGTATGTTGTGATTTCTAAATTTTGATATTGGTCAATTTCTCATCTACCTGTTATTGAGATGACATAATTGATTTTTTTGTCAATTGTGCTATCAATGAGCGTACAATTCTGAACACCTTGTGTACTATATTTGTTCTACCCGCTGGGTACCCAATGGGTACGGGTACCCGTCGGGTATGGGTATGGGTAAAGTTTCATGCCCATGGATATGGGTATGGATAGGATTTTGTGCCCACTGACTATACGGGTATGGGTATGGTATTGCTCTACCCTGCCCATACCCTACCCATTGTCATCCTTACCGGCCAGCGAGGTTATCCCTATAATAAAAAGTTCCCGGTTGCCTCTCTCAATCCTAGCTAGCCAGCTCTTACATTCTTCGGGAGATCAAAAGCCATGAAAGAGCTTGATCAAAAAGCTATCTATGTTCACTGGTTACAGTTCAGTTTGATGCATACTTGCCATGCATGATGCATTACACTCAATAAGGAGAAAAATCCAATAGTTGCTCTCTGCTAGCTTCTCAAAGTAACCCCATCAATCTAAAGCCATCAAAGAGCTGTAGTATTGCATGTGTTTCATTAATGCCCACACCGGCTAATAATTGCTCAAGTTACGAGGGCCTGGTACTTTCCTCTGTATGTTGTTTGGTTGGAGGTAACTAAGGAAAAGGAATCAAAATATATGTATCCACGTTTTGAGATACAAAGTCGCTCATTTGGAGGAAATCATCATTTCTGGTGGTTTAGGCATGATAATTAGAAGATTAACTCGTAACATGCTTGGTGTGTTTGGAGACGATGTAATCGTTGTTTAAGTTCTAACAAAGCTAGCCATGATGGCCTTTTCGTCAGAAAGAAAGAACTGGCCGGGGAGGGGTGATAATTATGAGGGAATTGTTTCATGGAGAAGAACTTGATACTTCGTCATTACTTACTTTATCATCACTAACTAAACAAGGGAACAAACTTTTGTATCAAATACGACATAATTCACATGATGTACCAAAGATAGTATTCGGAGGTGCCAAAGGTTTTTCGTTTTGAACAAGTGGTTGTTTTTTTGACCAACACAGTAGGAAAAACCCCTACTATGAACTGGTGGAGGTGGTAAGCATGTCGTTGAGTTTTTACGATGCTTGTAGAGTAGTCTAATAGTCCAAACTACAATCATTTGACTTATAAAAACACATGGTTGGCATTATTTTAGATAGATCTATGTTTGATGACTGTCAAGTCTCTTCTATTCCTTTCATGGAGCGTTTCCGTCCTCTCCAACAAGAAGAGGCAAAAACAACCATGATTTCCCTTCCTCCCCTCGGCGCCTTCGGTGCTGATGGTCCGTCCCATCTCCGATGTCCTCTGGGCCGTAGAGGTGTGGAGGACATCGATCACTCGTCGTCTAGAGGTACCCCTCTTTCATTCTTTTTTGGTTCAACATCTTGGTTGGGGCTATGTGATGGCAGCAACGTCCCCTAGTAGGAATGATGCCTCCCGCATCAGATTCCCGTCTCGATGGCGTGTCTAGTGTCATTGAAGGGACGTGTGGTGGTGTTTCTTCCTCAGATCTCGGGCGATTCGGTCCATGCTAGTCGTTGGTGGTTCTGTTTCGATCTAGTCTTTGTTCCTCTTTTGTCGTGTGTATACAAGTTTTCCGATTTATGCTTCTCTTCATCGATGATGGTTGTTGTTCTAGTGCGCTAGTCCCGTGGGGTCTTAGCACGACAACTTCCCCGACTATCTACTACAACAAGATTTTCCCCGCTCCTACGAGGCATTTGCGAGGATGGCGGCGCGCCTTGGCTCGCTTTAGTGGTTGTAGTCATCGCCAGGTGGTCCATAAACTTGGTTGTAATTTTCATTACTTGTGTTGCTCTCTTTACTATCATGACAGACGATGAATAGATTGAAAGTTTCTCCCGCAAAAAAGATGACAAGTCAAGTTGACTTAAACTAACAATTACATTACTTTTTATATAAGGACTTTGAGGCTACTTTTGATACACTACTTCAAGTATTTTAACTAAATCTTACAGTCACTTTTAAAACAAGACTTTCATATTTTGTCACTGTCTAATGCTTATAAAGGTTCGGAGCTACTTTGTAGCCATTACGATCATAGGACGATACATGATCCAGCCCAGGGGCGTGGACAGTGGCGTTCATCTGTTTGGCTATGTGGTCGCTCAGCGAAAGAGCGCTGCCGCAGATCTTCTGGAACGCCAAGAGACGGGCTCGACCGCAAAAAAGCCCCTGTTCTTCCTCTCCCACACCACGCCATGCCAACCAGCTCGCCAAGCTCCATGCCAGAGCAAAGGAAGTAGGAATTGAGGGGATGCACGACGTTCAGCGGCAAGAACCTTGGTCGTGCTGCGCACAGCTCGAGGTGAGTATGGAGGGCAGCCGCGGACGGTCAGAAGTGGCCTACCGGGCGAAGCCAATGATGGGCACCATGGAGGCGCTGTGGGCGTGCGGCGGGGCGGGGCACCATGGAGGCGCTGTGGGCGTGCGGCGGGGCCATCCAGGCGTGCGGTGGTGTTGCGGTATCGATCTCGTGTGGTGATGTGGTCGTGCACACTCGCTCGATTGTGGTGATGAGATGCGGAGATCAAACCGCCATGTCAGATGCATCTTGGCTTTTTGGCTACCTTGTCTATTACAGAAGAGGAAAGGGCAAACGACCCGGGATATGGTTGTTAGAAGGGATAGGGAGGGATTGGTGGAATCGATGAGCAACTAGAGCCTTGTTGGCGTATATATAGGTGTACACATGATCAACTTGGAGTACAAGACAAGTCAGAACAAATAGTCTATCCTATGTTTTCTAATAATCACAATACTCAATAATGGCGGCCTACTAAATAAAGCTCTGTTCATAAATAAAAAACTACATCACATTGTTCGTTTGTTGATTTTTTTTTCTAAGGTGGCATATGTGGGACATGTGTGATGAGGTGGATAAGCTGCATGTTAAGATAAATGGATAGTGAGAATGAGCTTCTTAGGTGTATTGGATATGTGTAAAAATAGCAGCAGGCTAATCAACACCATTAAAGGCACCCGTATTGTGATAAGTGGTACTCCCTCTGTCTAGATGTATAAGTCGGAATCCTATGCTACGCCGGCTCCCACATGCCCGCTCCTGCGACATCGCTCCTCCCCCCTCCCCACCTTCCCCCACCGCCGCCACCGCCGATGGCTCGCCCCCCACCGCCCCCTCGACCACCGCTCGACGCCCCCATGCCTCGCCAGACCAGATCCACTGGCTCGCCCCCCAGGTCTCTCCCTCCCGGGATCCCGCAGGGCTCGACGGTGATTCAAATGCCTCTGCCATTTGTTTACCAGGCTTTCCCAATGAAGCTGCGCCAGATTGGATCGGTCTCCCCCGCGATGCTTCAGGCGACGAGGATGCAGAGGTGGACGGAGAGGGCGATGCGGATCCGCGACGACGCCGACTCGTGGATGCAGTGCGTGAAGGAGTGGAGAGAAGCGGATCTCGCGGCGGCGACGAGTCTGGATCCGTTCCAAAAGCTCTACAAAGTGAGGTACGCCCAGACATGCCAGATCCAGGTGGATCGAGAGCTTCTCAACCTCGCTCGGAGGATCTACTTCGAAGGCTCAAGGGAGGAGAAGACCCGGATGCCCAGTCCGAGAGAGCAGCCAGAAGCGTTCGTGATTTGGGCGAAGGCAGAAGCGACATGCAGCGACGCTCGCCGCAGGGCGCGCTGGGAAGGGATCCTCGGGCACCTGCCTTCAAGCCCCCCTTCAGACTCGGAAGAGGTGGATCCATGGCCTTACCTGTCTCCAACACCAGATCGGGACTGTGGCGACTACAGCCCCTGAACATCAATGCTCTGGTTTCCGCGGTCACGGAGGACAGGTACTGTGCCGCGCATGAGAACTGTGGTATCGGGTTTGGAGTGAATAGTGAGCAGGCCGAATGCATTTTCTCGGTGGAGGGGGCCTGGAAAGAGGTGCACAAGCAGAGTGAACCCATGCCCCCATCCACACCCGTTCGCCAAGAGAAGCCCTCGAGAACCTGCGTTTATCCAACCTCAGATCTGCGAAGAGGGAGAGATTGTGGAGGTGATGCAGTCGGTGGCAGCATCGATGAGGATCCCAAGGAGAGGCAGCGAATCAGAACCAAAGCTGGTCACCAGGATCCTGACATTTGCCACGGATCACGAGAGGTCCTTGATACTGACAAACAGATCGATGCCGGCAAGGGCAGTGATCACTTGGGCAATGGCAGCACGGGAATCGCCGCGGAGAGAGAGACGAATCCGCTGGCAAGCTTTCTGGAGATTGCAACTGCAGGAGAGCGTCGCAATCGCCGTGAGGCTAATAGCGCAGCAGTGACCAATTCTGGATTGAGGCAGAAATCAGGGGCGCTTCTGATCATGGAGGCCTCTGGCGGGTTCAGATTCGTGACATCGGACGGAAACAGCAGGATTCAAAAAGACCGCGTGGCTGACGCAGCAGCCAACTCACCCTCCAGGCTGCCAGATGATCACCTTGACGAGGCGGAAGGGCGGTACAGTCAGCTCTGGGAGCCTATAAAAGGTGGGTTAGGGGGGGAAGAAGCTAGGGTTCCTTCTCTCCCAACAACCCTCGCCACAGCTGCGGCTACCAACCCCGACCCTGATCTCATGGCCGACGGAGGGCGTGGGCGCGGCCGAGCCAAGAACAGAGGCGGTAGAGGAGATCAAGCTGGGAATTGGCCCCCCGAACACCAGAGATCAACCAAGGGGCGGAGCAGCAGCAGCAAGCAGCCGTTCTTTGGTTTCGGATACAGGGCCCACCACCGCCATGGGCTTTCCTGGTCAGTTCAGTGTCCTTTCCCCAGCCATGGGGAGGGCCTCAGCAGCAATGGTTCGCCCCCTGCAGCAGTCTCAAGGGCAGTCGAGCGGGCCAGGGGGGAATCAGGGTGAAGCTCATGGTGGTAACCAGCAGCAGATCAGATCTCAGCCCAAGAATCAGCAGAAGAAAAGCAAAGATGCTAATCAGAGAGCCATTGTTGCCAACCCGGGCCTGATGTCTTACTCTGGGGTTACTTGTTACAATTGTGGTGATCCTGGGCACCACAAAGACAAGTGCACAAAGCCTAAATGCTGCTTTATCTGCAAAATGATCAATCACAAGGTGGAAGACTGCCCAGTCAGGAAAAAGCCTCACTCAACAGCGAAGTTTGTGGGGAGTGCCGCTCAGGGACTCGGCTTTTATCACCTGGATGCTCCTGATGTGAATGCCCAACACACTGGGTGGCTGAAGAATGTTGGGATTGTGTTTGTAGAATCAGGGGAGGTCTCAAAGCAGGAACTGGCAACGGAGTTCGCCAGTATCTACAAAACCAATTGGCCCTGGCCCATCAATGCTCTAGATGAGTGGACATTCCTAGTCAAATTCCCTCCTGAGATAGATGTGGAACAAGTGGCTGGATATCCCTGCTTTGGCCTGTCTAAAGAGAATTCTATAGTGAAAGTAGAAGTATGGAAAGGAGAGATCACTGCTGAAGAAAAACTACAGAAGATCTGGATCAAGCTAAGAAGCATGAACCCAAAGTGGTGTGAATGGTCTCTGCTGGACCAGATCACATCCACTTTTGGGGTGCTGCTGGATGTTGACTGCCAGCACAATTTCCAGAATTTCTATGAAACCATCAGAGTCAAAATCGCCTGTAAAGACCACTCCAGGGTGCCAAAGGAGAGAATTTTTGGGATCCATGGGAAGCTGTACAAAATCAAAGTTGAGGTAGAGGCACCAACTGCTGCTGTGGAGGAACAAGCCCAAGAGCAAACCACAGGTGACCAACAGAGTGGAGGGACTGACAACAACCACAATAGCAAGAACAATGATGATACAGCTTTCCATAGAAGCTCCAAAAGTTCAGACAATGGATCCAGAACCAGCTCTAGCAGTGGGATGAACAGGAGATCAAGTGATTACTGCCAAGAAGAGATGGAGCACCCAACCCCAACTACTCTCCTAAAGAACAAGTTACCAGATTCTTTGCAGAACCTCAAAAGCAGTGCACTTGGTAAACTACTCGATGGGGGGGGACCTAGGAGATGGTTTCAACCTCCTGAGGGAGATGGAAAGCTGGGAGGATGATGGTATTAGCACTGAAGATGGAGATGATGACATGCCAACTGAATCCTTGCACCTGCCTGGAAGCAATGTGGAGGAAGCAGTGGAGATGGAGAGTTATGAGGAAAACTTCCCACCAATCCAAACGCGGGACAATGCTAAAATTTGGGGCCCTGTCCAAGCTACCAGAATGAGTGCCAGAGTTGCTGGAGACGCCAGAACCATACTTCGGAAAGCTCAACAATACAAAAGTGCTCAGGATGCAAGAACCACCAAGGAAGGTACTAGCAAATCCTTCTCACTTTTCAATAATCCTAGTTTCCTTTCTGTTGCTAATAAAATAGGTATAGATGTTATTTTAGAAGAGAGTATAGATGCTGACCCTTCCAATAATGTAGCCGATAGAGGTAGAGAGGGAGGTGTGAGCCCTGATAGAACTGAAGGTTCTGCTTCAGACTTCATTACCCCCAGGAAAATCCCTAGTGATGTTAGTGTTGAGGATAGTAATAGTGAGCTGTGGTATTTGGTCTGTAAGAATAGAAGGGGCAAGCACCCCAGAACTAGACTTGTATCATGAATGCCTTGTTCTGGAATGTGAGAGGGATTGCAGCCCCTGGTAGGAAAACTCTGATTTTAGAAACTATGGCTAAAACCCATGCTTCCATTGTAGGGTTTCAAGAGACTAAGAAAGAGGAGTTCTCGGACTCATACTTAAAGTCTCTGGTAGGTAGTAGAAACTTCTCCTGGCATCACTTGCCAGCCCAGGGCTCTGCTGGAGGCATCCTGATGGGAGTAGACTTGGACATCTTAGATGTGATCTCCTGGTCCACTTTAGATTCTTCTGTTAGCTGTGTTATGAAGCTGAAAACAAATGATAACCCATTTAGAGTTATTACTGTATATGGGTCTCTCTATGAAGAAGGAAAAGAAGGTTTTATTTCTGAACTGCATTCCTTGTTCTTAGAAGACCCTCTCCCCACTCTGATAGGGGGAGATTTCAATTTAGTAAGATATGCGAAAGACAAGAGTAATGGCAATATTAACCATAGATGGAGTGAAAATTTTAATGCCTGGGTTGAAATCTGGAGCTTGCTTGAGATTAAGTTGTCTAGCAGGAGATTTACTTGGGCTAATAACCAGGTGGACCTCATCATGTCCACAATAGATAGGATTTTTTGTAACACTGAAATGGACATGATCTTCCCCATGGCATCCTGTAGGGCTTTGCCTAGATGTGGGAGCGACCATGTTCCTCTAATTTGGGACTCTGGTGTAAACCAAGCCCCTAAATGCAGTAGTTATAAGATGGAGAAGTGGTAGCTACTTAGAGAAGACTTCTCCAACCTAGTCTCTAATATTTGGAATGAAGCCACCAATGCCTCATCCCACATTGAGAATTGGCAGATTAAAATTAGAAAACTCAGGAGAACCACCAAAGGGTGGAGCTCCAATGAGGAGGCTCAGCTTAGAAGATACAAAAAGATCCTCCTAGAGGACTTTGATAAGCTTGACATCAAGTCTGAAACCTCAAATCTTTCTGATGCAGAAAATACTAGAATTAGATTCATCCACTCTGAGCTCCAGAAAATCTGGCTCCAAGAAGAGGTTAAAGCTAAACAGAGATCTAGAGATAGAGAGATTAAAGAAGGTGACAGGAACACTGCATATTTTCATGCAGTGGCCAACCAGAGAAGGAGGAAAACTATTATCCACTCTCTGGATGGGCCTGATGGTCCAGTCACTGATAATGCTGGGATGCTTAGGATTGCTAGTGACTATTATAAGGATCTTTTTAAAAAAGAAGATAGGAATGGGTTTAGAATGAATCAAAACTTTTTCTCTGAAGAAGAAAAAGTAACCACTGAAGAGAATATTAATTTAGAAGCTCCATTTTCAGAGGATGAGGTCAAGAAAGCTATCTTTGGCTCATATTCTGATGGAGTACCTGGGCCTGATGGGATCCCCTTCTTTTTCTACCAACATTTTTGGGAGCTAGTGAAGGAAGATCTGATGAATATGTTTTCAGACTTCCACAAAGGGGAGTTTGACATACATAGACTCAACTTTGCTATGCTGACCCTAATCCCTAAAGAACCTGATGCTTCTTCTATGAAGAAATTTAGACCTATCAGCCTCCTGAATTGTAGCTTCAAGATCTTCACTAAGGTGCTTACTAATAGATTTTCTAGGATCCTACAAAGGTTAGTAGCTAGTAATCAATCTGCCTTCCTCAAAGGCAGGTATATCCTTGAAAGTGTGGTTACAGCACATGAAGTGCTGCATTCTGTTCATTCTAGCAAAAGGCAAGGGCTAGTGCTGAAGCTGGACTATGAAAAAGCCTTTGATAAGGTCAACCTAGAATTCTTAGAGGAGTTACTTAGATTTAGAGGTTTTGGTGGGAAATTGATTCAATGGATCTGACAAATTACCCATGGGGGATCCATTGGAGTCAAAATGAACAACAGTGAAAGTGACTTCTTTCTCACAGGGAAGGGACTCAGGCAGGGGGACCCCATCTCTCCACTGTTATTCAATCTAGTAGTTTATGCTCTCACCAGAATGCTGATGAAGGCAGCCAATCAAAATATGATTGCTGGGCTCTGCCCAGAAGCCTGCCCAGGTGGGATCATCTGTCTGCAATACGCAGACGATACCATCCTCTTCCTGGATAAGGACCTTCAACATGCCTCGAACCTGAAGATAGTTTTGAACTGCTTTGAGCAGGTCTCGGGCATGAGAATTAATTACAGTAAAAGTGAGCTGATCCCCATTAACATGGATAGTGTGGAAACGGCTAGTTTCACCCAAACCCTAGGATGTGCCGAAGGGGTTTTCCCTATTAAATACCTGGGAATCCCCCTCCACTACGACAAGCTTAGAAGGGAGGATATACAACCCCTTATAGATAAGATCATGAAAAGGATTGCTGGATGGAGAGGGAAGCTACTCTCCTATAAAGGCAGACTTGTGCTCATCCAAGCTTGCCTGGCCAGTATCCCCATCTACCTTCTTTCTTTTTTTCAAATTTCCTAAGTGGGCCATAGAATTGATCAACTCCCAGATGGCTAACTGCCTATGGAATGACTTTGAAGGGCATAGGAAACTTCACCTAGCTAGCTGGAAAATGATATGTATAAAAAAAGAATTTGGAGGTCTTGGGATCCCAAACCTTCAAGAGATAAACACATGCCTTTTAGGGTCCTGGGTCAAGAGATTCTATGAGGAAGGGGAGAAACCATGGAAGTCCATTATAGACCAGAAGTATGTTTCTGGGAAACCTAATCATTTACTGTTAACCCTAACCCAAACTCCTCCAAGTTCTGGAAGGGAGTCCAATCCATCATCCAAAACCTGAAGTTTGGATTTAGATGGAAAGTGGGCAATGGTGAGAAAATTAGATTCTGGGAAGATACTTGGTTTGGGACCTCCCCTCTAGCCACACAAGTTTGGCCTGTGTACATAGTCTGTAATGAGCAGTCTAAAACCATTAAAGATATCTGGGATGGGGAAATCCTCAAGCTGACCTTTAGAAGGAATTTCGATGATAAGCTCATGGAGCAATGGCACCATTTAGTGGAATGCGCCAAAAGCATTGCTTTGAATGAGGACATTGAATCACTGATATGGCAACTTGAGAGCAAGGGTGTGTACTCCTCAAGCTCCCTATACCATGTAATCAATTTTTGTGGGGTGCAACCAGTTTATATCCCAGCAGTGTGGAAACTTTATGTGCCCCCGAAGATTCATGTTTTCCTGTGGCTCTTCTCATATAACAAGTTGATGACCAGAGACAACCTGAGGAAGAGACAAATCCTTAAACCTCTGGATTGTGTCTTTTGCTCGGAACAGGAAACTATCACCCATCTGTTTTTTGAATGCATTGTAGCGAAAAACATTTGGTCATTTGTAGCTGACCATTTTCAGGTCGAGATAGGAGTTGGGTATGAATCTGTTGCCAGATTTTGGATATCCAATAAAAGAAATTCTGCTCTAAACATTGTCTCATCGGTTGTCCTCTGGTGTTTGTGGAAGTATAGGAACTCTATCATCTTTAACAACACCGTTTGGACATCGATTTTGCAGGTTTGGAGACTGATCCTCAGAACCCTCAAGTTCTGGGCGATCTTGGCGCCAGAAAATGGCAAGGCTCGTCTGGAGACTTTCCTGACAGCACTAACGACGTTCTTGCTGCAGCCACTGAGAATAACAAGTGGCTAATGCTAGGAGGCTGCACCAAAGATGGGGTCGTGAATCAATGGGACAAGCTGAAGATCTCTGACGACGACTGGCGCTTTCACTCGCCAAAGAAGCAGGGTCCCCTGAAGAGCAAGAACGTGACGTGCAGCCCAGTATCAACACTTGCATGCTGGTCTCCTCAAGCTGCCTCGGCACCACCGTTCAAGCTCAAGAGGGCTGCGGATATGGAAGCGAAAGTACACCTGGAGACGCTAATCTGATCACTTTAGTTGGGGCCTGCGTGCCATTTGGATCTTTCAAAGATCTGTATCCCCTGGTCGCTCTCTCTTTTTTTCAGTATTGTAGTGCCGTTTTTAGGCGGGGACTGCTCCTCTTAGTGAGCTGTTGTAAAACTGAAGTTCGTGTTCTGGTTTCATTCAAGTAATGGAACCGGGGAGGGGAGGCCTCCCTGTTCATCAAAAAAAAATGTATAAGTCACCTTACGAAAATCAAGTAATCCAAAAACACTTAAGCGCGGTGCATTAACTCCCATCCTATTTCTTGTTTCTTGACATAAATTAAGGAATCAATCAATAAGATTTGTGTGGCGTGTATGCTTTCAATGACCTGAGACTAACAAACATGAAATGCAGTGGTTAGTTCATTACATGCATTGCTATTAAGTAATAAATAAACATTAAATTATCTTGTTTTTCCCTCTGCTTTGATCACGGTGCACAACCTAAGATGACTTAGGCACCTGGACGGAGGGAGTATCATTTATAAAGTCCAACACTCTAGTGAAATTGAAACAAAGAATGTGCACATACAGGGGCGGACCCACGTTGGGCTGAGTGGGGTCCCAGCCCTCAGTCAATTTATATTTTGACTGCTTTGAGTTCCAACATTTTACTAGTTGGGCCCCCAGTTAGCCAAACATTTGGGCCCCCCAGTCACTTGGGCCCCCACTGAATTCTTGGGCTGGGTCCGCCCCAGCACATAAGTTAGACACAAAAGGTGCCCAAATAGATCTAACTTATGTCGAATAAATATTGTTGAAGATGAGTTAGAAAGAATATTTTGAATATCATAACAAAGTTGTATAATGTACAAAGAATATTTTCAATATCATAAAGAGAACTTCTCTAATTCAGAAAGAATACTTCAGATATGAAATATCTGCACATGGTCACACAATCTTAGGCTGTGCTTGATTCATCATCAAAACACTACACCGTCTATAAATGAATTATGTGTTTTGCATGTGTAATCCTTTAGTGTAAATTTGCCCCCAGCCCCCCACGTCGCCTTCCCAGGGGCGACTCGGGAGGCGACGCAGCCCTCGAGGGCTTCCTCCCATCCTTCTCCCCCTCCTCCTATCGCCGCCGGTGCTCCCCGCCGGGCAAAGCCCTGGAGGATCCGGCGGCGGCCGGACTTTGCTCCCAGGAGGCCTCCCCCCTCGAGCGTGGGGCTCGGTGTGGCTGACGGAGCTGTGCTTCTCCGAATCTAGGGTTTCGTGAAGGTGGCCCCAGATCCAGAGGGTCCGACCCCTGGACCTGGCATGGCGAGCATGCGGGTGGCGCGGCGCGACCCTTTGGGGGCGCGGCTGCGGCTGCTTGGCTGTGCCATGGCGGATCGAGGCAGTGGAGGCTGTGGGGGTGGCGTGGCAGCGGCCATGGTCAGTGGCGGCAAGGTGCAGGTGTCTGGTCCCCTCGACGGCGCCACTAGCCCTACTCTACGCATCCCTTGTGGTGCCTAGCCTTGTCTGGCAGCCATCCGATGGCTGCAGCATTGCACTGGTCAGTGCTTTCCTACATCAACGGTGATGATACATGGTTTCCCTCTCAATGCTGGTGGTCCTCTCCGGCGATCTGCTTCGCCGTCTCATGTCTCCTCCGCTTCGGCGGTTTTGGGGTTCCGGTCTTGGCCCGGGCGAAATCCCTGCGCAACAATGGCCTACACTGACAACAGCGACACCTGAGGGTGCCGTTACCTCCATGGAGGCACTATCACGGCCCAGACTAGACCCTCTCCTCGAGCACCGGGGGAAACACTTGGTCCAGTTCACTGGACAAGGCAGCGGCAGCGTCTCAGCGCCGTTCCCTTCTTGAAGGCGCTACTTGGGTCGGACTTGGAGTCCCCGATGCAGCAATTGGAGATGGTGGCCCCCCCGGTCTTTCCGGCCAGGTTTGCTGGTAATGCGATGCTGTGTTGAGGGCTGCAGCATGGAGCATGGGCGTCCAGGGCGCAATGTACGCCAACACCAGCATGTGCAAGACGATGGCTTCGCTAGTTTTGGCTGGTTCATGCCATCTACATGCCGTCTCCTAGGCACGATGGCCCAGTCAGCCTTGGAGATGCGCGGTCTTCTTCGGAGGCGCCTGGCAACGGCTGTGACGCGGCCTTGAGGCTCTGTGTCTAGCTACCTCACCATTCATGGTTGGAGGCTGGACAAGGCAAGACTGTGGTCTGCAGTTGGTAGCACCTCCTCACGTGCTCGTTTGGTGAGGATGATGGTGTGTGTGCATGTGTCCCTCCTCCTGGGAGGTTGTACCTACCTGTAGTGCTGTTCTCTTCCTGTTAAATGAAATGAAACACAAACTCTGGTGCGTTTTCTCGAAAAAACCGTCAGTGTAAATTGTTGTGCGCCAACGCCTAATCCCTACTCGAAAGGTCATTTACAGATCACATGAATGAAAATGTGAAGCAACTTGACAAATTTGTTTTTGTTCTATTGTCTTGATCATTTCAAAAAGAAGAGATCCTAAATGTGACTGCAACCATATTATCTGTAGATGACTATAGGACAAACTCATAGATGAGAGAATTCAAGTTTTGTAACATACACAGTATGCTCTGATAAGGAGGCTCACTGACATTCATCAGCAAGTGTGTGCTTTAACAACAGCCCAGTGCCCTGCAATTATGCAAGTACAATGCTGATTGCTGAAAGGGGTCATTCAGTTGCTTACATGTTCCTTTGCAAGGCTTTTTTTTGCTTTACAGTGTACCTCTGCTATCTTTTTCTTTACAATGTACGTCTGCAATCTGCATCTTAATGTAAATAAATCTATATAGGACTTTGATAAGAAGTTATGCCTGGCATATTTGTGAAATACACGCAATTCAGTGCTTGTTTCTTTAACAAAAAATTTAGTCCATGCTTACGGGTCAAAAAATATATTGGCACTTGCCGCAAATCAAGGATTTATTGAAGAACTTTCAGCTACCGAATGATAAAAGTCAAGGTAAAGATGTTGTTTGAATCATTATAGGAAATCTCAATACTCTTCCAACAGATAGAAATATTTGTAGTTCCCTCCAATAAACGGCTCAAAGATCCTGGGTAAGATTCCATGATCAGAACAAATAAATTGCATAATCAGAACTAATAACATTTCTTGCATTACTAAAATGTTTTGAAAGATGATAGCACTGACCAGTGACCACTTGACTTGCCTAGACACATTTGATTAAGTTAAAATGGATTGTGACATACCCGTCTAGTTATTGTGGAACCTGATGTTCCTCCTCTGAATATTACAGCCACGATTTGTGCATAGGTGTTGTCCGGTTACAGAGAAGAAGAGGTACGAACAGGAACAACAAAGAGGGAGGCGACAATTAGAAGGTATCTGCAAATAGAATTCAAACCCACGGTAATTAAATTAAATTGGCTGTCTGATAAAAATTGAAAAGGAGATGTATATTTGAGAGGTGAAAGAAGAGGAGGCAATATACTGTTGCGGCTGCGACCCATTCTGTTGCATCCCTCAGCGTTTGAGGGCGTATGGAGTCAGCAGAGGATCCTCCTACGGCGTTCGTCAACGACAGGCAGAGTTCCTCCACCCACTGCCGATCTCCTCCTCAGGTGGTGTCCATTGACGTTTGCAGCTCCTCCCACGACGGCGGTGGAGGAGTATGGCTCAGCCTGCGACAACTGAAGACGGGCAGCAAGCAGCAGCGGAGGTGGCCACTTGGTCGGACTAAAGCTATTGCTGTGCTAAAATATCTGTTGACAACATTGAAGATTCAGAGAACTCGTTCTGAAACTTGAGCTAAGAAACATTTTTCCATGGTAGATCTATCATTGGCTGGTAAGGTTGATTTGAGATCCATCCCAGCCCCTCCTCTCCCTCGTGTCGCCCTGCTTGGGCGACCCGAGGGGCGAAAACCCTAGCCCCGCCGTCCCCCTCCCCTCCTCGCCTCGCCCTTCCCTCGCCGCCGCCTGAGGCAGCTGCTGCCGGGCAAGCTCGGCCCGCTGCTGATGAAGGCGGCGGCGGGGCCCTCGCCGCCTCGCCACCCGCGGGGGGCCTTTGGATCCGGGGCGGCGGCCCCGGCAGGCGTGGCGCCGCCGGCTTTGGCTCCCGGTGGCGTGGGCGCGTGTTGGTGTTATCTCGGCCGTGCGGGCGGCGAGAGGCCCGGTGGATGCGAGCCGGCGCGCGGCGGCGGCGGATTCGTCTCCTGTCGCGTCAGATCTGGCCGCCTCCATTCCCCCTCTTCCCCAACGAGCGCCTCCCCCCTCAGATCCGCCCTGTTTCGTCATGGGACTGCGGTCTTCTGCGGGTGGGAGTGGGCGACGGAGCTGCAGGACCGAGGGAAACCCCTAGCCAGTCGTGGTCGGCTGCGATGGCGTCGACGCCCCTGGGCGCCGCTCACCTTCCTGGAGGCGCCGGTCAGGTCCTGCCCCCTACCCCCTTCCCTTTGTCTCCCGGGTGAAATCCTCAACATTGTTGGGCAGCGGCGACGCCCAGGGCGCCGTAACCTTCTTGAAGGCGCTGTTTTGGGAACAAAGATGGGTTGCGGGCTTCGTTGTGGTGTAGGTGGAGTGTGTTGGCGGCGGCAGCGTGTTTCCAGCGGCAGCGGTGTCCCCCTGGGCGTGTGGTCAAGCTGGTTTGGTGCTCTTCGTTGGGCTGCAGGGCTCCTCCGGTGCCCGTGGATTCTCCAGGACGGGAGGGGATAGGGTTCCCCTCCTCCGGTGGCTGCTCTTCTGCTCGTCGAGCGAGCCGTCGATTTGGTTTTGGCCCTTGCCGCTGCCCATTTGTGCATTCCGACAGCTCGCCCCTGTTTCATGCCTGGACTCTTGCATTTGGCGTTGCTCTGTTTCAGGTAAGTCGTCGTCGGCAGGCTGGGAACGCCTGGTTCCGCCCCTGTGGTTTCCTGTGATGCCATTCATGCAGGTTCTAGGGTGAGCATGTCCATCGCTCACCGGTGCGGCGCCTCGAGCCAGGCGAGGAGGCAGGGGCCTTCTGTGACGATGGATCTGGATGGATGTGTCTCCTTCAAGCCCAGGCGTTTGGCAATGGCGTGCTTTGCTCCGTCGTCGGTGCTCTTTCCTGAGACGTTTAGCGTTTTTGCCTTGGTTCTCGGCATGTATGGGGGTTCCTGGCATCTCTAGCTATGTGTTCTTCTAGCTAGCTAGCTTGTTGTATGCCTCTGTGAGCTGCTCCTAGGCGCCACTGTATCTTTGCCTTTTGTTTTCTATCCTTTTAGTTGAAGTGTGGTTGTATTCCGAAGTTGTAATCCTGGCCGGTTGATGGCTTTGTTAATTCAAAGCCGGGCTCTTCTTGAGCCTACGTTTCAAAAACAATCTATCATTGGCTACTCGAGCTTGAAGCTGATGAGCGTCTTTTCTACCTCCAACCTTGCTTCGGGATCACTTTATTGTCCAGAATTAGAATTGTGCTCAGTGTCATCAACACATCATTACTCAGATTCATCGCTATACTACTAATGTTTGCTTTATTATGTTGTATTTGGAAATCTCTATGATCCCATATTTAAACAATAATGACACTCATATTCGCTCTCTAATCCACCCAGCTGCTCTGCTGTATGGACGACCACATCGATAACGAAATCAATCACGGCCGCAGAAGCAGAGCCCCGCAGTTCGCTGGTCGAGGAAGCTCGGGCGTGAGCAGAAGAGCGTTGCCGGCCACAGCAAGCAGCTTTATGTCCTCCTTACCGTGCGCTCGCGTCCCGATCAAGGCGAGCGCACGGTAAGGAGCCTGTCTGCTTGCTTGTTTGATACCTTGCACATACCTGTACTGCTGCTGCTCTGGTGATTTAATCCGGGGATTCAAAACCAACAAGTGCACACCCTACGTTGAACTCCCAGTAAAAACATGGTTAGACGTTTCTTCTCTCAAGGGGAAAGTGGCTAGACCAAACCAGTTGATGGTTGCTAGACCACTAAATACGGGATGCCGGAGCAACACACCGAGCATTACTCAGCTCCCATCCCTGACTACGCTTTCGCTTCCTGACGTCTCTCATTCTCAAGTTCTCTACATTTCCAAATATGCATACACATGGCATCTACGCTGCTGCTTGCTAGATAGCCGGCAGCACCTTTTGTCTATTTCTCTAGCTATGTTTCTGCTAACTAGTCACAAGTTCTTATAGTAGAGAAGATTGGTGAAACACTTGAAGCAGAGAGGAAAAAATTATTGAAATGCATGATACATCATGGTTGGTGGAGAACATTTATCTACATTGAAACCATTAATTCTAGGACATATTAGTGTTTGGACGATATTCATAAATGAGTAGAGATCCCTTGTGCGGTTTGGACTTGTGACTATTCTGCATGTATTTATATATCATTATAATTATTCAACTTGTGGATTGTTTCTTTCAAAAAGTAAACTTCCCAAAAAAGTCTTGGTAAATCTGCAAGTGCTGATGTGCTAATCAGCTGCATGAATCGTGTATAAAGTGTGCGCACCAAGCTTGGTAAATGTGGTATATCACTAACCCGATCCAGCTCATCGAATTTTTCATAGTACAAGAGACGTACAGAACTACAGATTGTAATTAGTGGATTGCTAGGGCCACTAAATCCATACCATCTATTAGACCGTATATACGTAGCTTATGTATATCTGTATTGTAACATTGTATTGTACCCCTTGGGTACCTCTATATAATGAGATAGCCACACCCCGGTTAGGGGTGTCGTGCAGTTCCCAAAATACTTTGTTTTACATGGTATCAGTTTAGGTCACGATCACGATGTCTTCCGCTGCTCCCGCCGTTGCGCCGACCTCCGTCGCCGTGGCCGCCGTTGCGCCGGTCCTTGCCCCTTCTTCGCCGTTCCTCGCCTCCGGGCCTCTCGCGGCGGCCTACGGGGCCCCGCCGCCGCCTGGGTCCCCGATCCAATCTCGCCCGCATGGCGAGCCCTCGGGTGACCTAGCCCCGGTCGCGGCCGATGCTGCCGCGCCGCCGTCCTACGCCGCTGCACCACCACCGCTCTACGGCGCCGCCGCGCCGCCGTCTTACGGCGCTGCCGCGCCCTCGCCCTACGGCTACTACCTGTATGGCGCTCCTCCGATGGCTCCTGGTGCTCCGCCGCTGCCGCCATCCTCGTGGCCGGCGTTTGGTGCGCCGCCTCTACATCAACCACCGGCGGCGCCACAGAGCCACCCCCATGGATCATCGCCGTCGCCTCCCCAGCAACCCTACGCAGCCTACCTAGGGCCGCACGGGGCTGCGGCCTCCTACGCAGGGGGGGCGGCTGCCTCGCTGCAGCCATCGTACGGGGCTGCGGCCGCGCGACACTAGCAGCCTCCCGGGGCCGCGGTCGTCTCGCCCTACGGGGCTCATGCCGCTAGTCCTCCCGGGTTCCCCGCATTGTATCCGGTGCCTGTTGCTCATACCGACCCGGTCGCCGCGCCGTTGCCGTTCTACTTTTCACATCTACTACCGATGAAGCTTGCGCCAGATAATTACTTGTCCTGGCGTGCCCAGGTGTTGCCTCTTCTGCGGAGCCGCTACTTGGAGGGATATGTTGACGGGTCCATACCGTGTCCACCACCCCACCACCCGGCGTACCACACCTGGGTGGCTCAGGATCAGGCCATCCTCTCCGCCATCCAGTCCTCGCTCACCCCGAGCGTCTCGTCGCTAGTCATCTTCGCCGCTACATCCCGGGAGGCGTGGGCGGCGCTTCACACCAGCTTCGCCTCTCAGTCTCAGGCGCGTGCTCACTCCATCCGCACCGAGTTGGGTGAGACGAAGCTTGGTGACCTCAGCATCACCGACTACTTCAACAAGATGTGGGGTCTCGCCGACACGTTGGCCTCCGTCGGCCAGTCGCTACAGGATCAGGAGTTCACCACTTTTCGTACTGAATGGGCTTGATGATGATTATGACAATCTCATTGAGAACGTTCGCGGTCGCGATGACCCGCTACCACCTCGTGAGCTCTACGCCCGTCTGCTTGGCCGCGAGCAGCGCATTAAGGCGCGCCGAGCCTCCCCCAGCTTCGCCTCCGCCAATGCCGCAACTCGCGGCAAGTCTCAGCGGTCATCATCGTCCGGAGGCAAACCGGCGTTGCCTTCATCACCAGCTTCGAGGGGCAGCGCTCCAACCATCACAGGTGGTAACCGGCCCGTGGCGTGTTGTTCTTCTTGTGGTACCCAATAGGCGTGCCAGTTGTGTGGCTTGGAGCGCCACATTGCCTCTCACTGTCATCGTCGCTACAAGCAGGATTTTCTGGGCCTCGGCAACAACGAAAAGGGGAACGACAAGCAGGCCGCCGCTGCCGTGACGAGTCATGATCATGGTCGTACTCCGTCATACTCCGTTGATCCTGCATGGTACATGGACACTGGAGCTACCAACCACCTCACCGGTGAGATGGGTAAGCTCTCTACTCAGGAGCCATATCGCGGTCATGATCAGGTGCACACCGCTAGTGGAGCAGGTATGCGCATCTCTCATGTTGGCCAGGCTTCTCTCCTTGCACACAACTTTCGCACATTGCATCTATCTAATGTCCTTCGTGTTCCTTCTGCTACACGTAGTTTGTTATCCATTCCTCAACTTACCCGTGATAATAATGTCCTTGCTGAGTTTCACCCTTTTCGTTTCTTTATCAAGGATCGGGACACGAGGGCCGTTCTGCTTAGCGGTTGTCTTCGCCATGGCCTGTATGCACTTGATGCGCCGCGCTCCTCTTCCACGTCGTCCTCTCCTCAGGTGTTCAATGGTGTTCGTGTGTCGCCTACACACTGGCATGCGCGCCTTGGTCACCTGACGACTCCCATAGTTCAACATATTTTGCATCGTCATGATCTACCAGTTGTGTCCAATAAAACTGCTGAAACTATTTGTGATGCCTGACAGCAGGGCAAGAGTCATCAGCTTGCGCTTTCAGAGTCTAGTCGTGTTGTGAAACATCCTCTTGAGCTTGTGTTTTCTGATGTATGGGGTCATGCCCAGACATCCGTTAGTGGTCACAATTATTATGTCACTTTCATTGATGCTTATAGCCCTTTCACTTGGTTATATCTTATTAAGTGAAAGTCTGATGTGTT